>JAJJBR010002039.1:0-103175 GCA_022817965.1 Solanum lycopersicoides
ATGGGATTCTGTATTCCCGTAGGCAAGTCAATTCCAAAATCAATTTCCCGTTCGGGAGGAATATCAGGAAGATCATTAGGAAAGACCTCCGGAAATTCCCTCACTATGGGTAGCGACTCAATAGGAGGGATATCAGAGTCTAAATCTTTGACTCTCACAATATGGTATAAACACTCTTTAGAGATCATCTTACAAGCTTTCAAATAAGAAATTATACGACCTCTAGGAATAGAATTTCCCCCCTTCCACTCTAAAAAGGGACCATTTGGTAAGTAAAACTTCACCACCCTCGTTCTACAGTCTATTGAAGCAAAACAAGCATGCAACCAATCCATACCCAAAATGACATCAAAATCAAACATATCAAGTTCTACTAGTTCAACATAAGTAACTCTATTGTGCAACATTATAGGACAATTTCTATATACTCTCTTATCAACCACCGACTCACCCACCAGGGTAGTCACCATAAAAGGTTCATTAAAGATATCGGGAAAATGTAAATTTTTAGCTACTAGGGGAGTAAAAAATGACAAATTAGCTCCTGGATCAAGTAAAAATATACATCAATAGAGAATACTTTCAACATACCGTTCACCACATCGGGAGAAGTCTCTTGCTCACCCTTAGAGCGGAGAGCATAGAAGCGATTCTTCTTTGAAGCATCAACATTAGAGCCACTTTCTTGAGCTTGCCCACTACCCTTGTATTGAACCTAAAAATTTGGGCAATCCCTCACTTTGTGGCCACTCTTACCACAACAAAAACAATTGTTCATCCCAATAAGGCAATCACCATAATGCTTCTTGCCACACTCTCCACAAGTTGGCTTCGTACTTGATGAAATAGTACCCTTTCCCTTTGGAGGATTAGGATTAGATACCCTATCATCATGAGCCTTAGGGAACTTGGAAAGAACTTGATTAGAAAACCTCTTTTTTAACCTAGGCTTGTCTTTGATATCAAGCCTACCCTTTGAAGAACCACCATCAAAAGACTTTGCCCTATTGGCATCTCTACTCTTCCTCTTAACCCTTGTTTCTTCAACTTGTTTAGCATGAACCATGAGACGAGAAATGTTCATATTATCATGTAGCATAGCCGAACTAAATTCTTCTTTCAAGTCATCCGACACTCCCGTCCAACTCATTTCATCCCTAGGGTCAGAAACCAAAGAATGAGCATACTTAGACAACTTAGTAAATTTCAAAGAGTAGTCAAGTACACTCATACCTCTTTGACGAAGGTTCATGAATTTATTCTACTTTGGATTCCCTTTTCTCTCTAGGAAGGAACCAATCAAGAAAAGCCTTCTTGAAAATCTCACATGTCACCGGTCCACCCCTCAAAGGCCTATTGTCTCTCCATTGAGCGTACCAAGATTGGGCCATACCTTTGAGTTGGTAAGTGGCTAATTGGGCTTTCTCACTAGTAGTCAACCCCGTAGCATAGAGAATTTTTTAGGTTTCATCAATGAACTATTGGGGATATTTCTCCACTTCGGACCCATAGAAAGTAGGGGGATTCATCCTAGTGAAGTCCCTCAAATGGGAGGCCATGGTTCTAACTTGTTGGTTTCCTCGGGGTACCACCTCCTGATTAACTTATGACATCATGGCATGTGCTTAAGTAGTGACGGGCTTGTGCTTGGGTCGTTATGGCTTGGGCCATTGTAAGAAAACCTGCCCTTATATCCCCATCCATCATGGCCGAAGGATTGGTCAGAACTTAATCATCAATAGCAACTTCCTCTTGAGGGGGGACTTATTCGTCATGTGCCCCCACATTAGCAACTTCTTCTTCAGCCTTTCTTATGGCTGATCTTCGAGTATTAATACCTATAACCACCATTCAAGGCTTAGGTGAAAGCACACATAAAGTAGACTCTAGAGGCACGATATAGGATTACAAGAAGATGAGAGTTTCCTAAGCATCACATAGTTCCTCATTCATAAGTATGGCGTGCTTCACAATTATGAATAAGAATCTACATAGACGAGTTTAATGAGACATCAATACTAAATATAATCAACCTCATGCTCTGATACCAAGTTTGTCACAATTGGGGAACACCCCCGAGACGTAACCGGTGTCGTGTTCCTCAAAGAGGACTAAGACTTGCCTCTTAGCATTCATCATTACATTCATAGGTTAAAAAAAATATGCGGAAAATTTAAAACATTTTGTTACCTCTACATTGAGGTTTACTTAGACCTCTCGCTTACACATAATATATATTTATCGAGTATACATAGACCCTTCGTAAGAAGATTGCATAGTCTTCTACTTTTATTTTACATAAATAGTATAGGAACATAATCTCACAAGAAGTCTATAATATGTCTCATATTAAACAATCTAGAACGAATTAAACAATTGGGTTTAACCCGTACTTCAATACAACAAAGAGCCTCATATAGGCTATACAACAATCGTCTTCAAATGAAAAGGAAAGAACTAGAAGTCTTATAACTAGAACAACATCAATAGCGTGATAATGGCATTGTCCTCGGAAGGTGAGGACCTACCGAACTCTTGGGGAATATCCAAGTAGTTTTCAAAGGCCTTCTATAAGCTCAACGGCCGAATCCTACATTTGTAGTATACATAAGAGATGGGTTAGTACACACTTGTACTAAGTATGAGTATATGCACATAAAACAATTGAAATCATGCTAAAGAGGATCTTTGTTCAAACATGCTAATTTACTTTAAAAACCCTTATGCACATCCAAGAGCTCATATAAGCCAATAAACACATAACTCTTAGGTCAATACTATATACAACACAAGACCAACATCATCAATTATAGACAAGTCAACATATATAAGAGTTCATAACATTATAACATAATCAAGACCCTTACCCATAAACCACCATTTAGCCTACAAGTGCAATGACCAAGTAAATCAGAGAAAGGATCATAAGTAATACTTAACTCAACATAACATAGAATCAATAGTAGCAGTCTACATACTTATCAATATAGACCAACATCATGTTCATATATGAAACTAACATCATATAGGATCATCAAACATATAGAGTCAACATATACATAACATATACATTATAGAACACAAGAACAACCTCATAAGCCTTCCTTCAAGGTAAACTACTGCAAGGCATAGGTAGAGTCACATACCCCTACCTAGGCTAAGTCAAACCTCTTAAGTCACCCTAGTTAGTGTTTACTTCATTACTTCATTTTTACTTTCGGGAACACTTGCCTTAACAGACATAGACCACAAGAGCTAAGTGTGGAATCCATTGTTGTAAAACCTTACACCGATGGAAGGTGGTCTACCTTCCAAAGTAGAACCAAACATGAACATAGCATCTAGGTGGATCCACTAGCTAGTATTCCTATGGTGGAAACATAGTTTATGGAGCTTGGGTGCTATCATGGAAACATCACTTTATGCTCTTTTTGGACTATGAGGCTATCCACCCCGTGAGGACTATGGTGAACCATACCTTCCCTCCTTGGAAAGGCACCACCGCTCATTTACAAGCTCACTCGGTGCTAAGCTAGAGTCCCTTTTGAAATGTATTTCATTAACAATCATTACTTATTTTTACCTCATCTTAGCCAACAATTCACAAGCCATATATCAAGACATTTCAATTCAACATCATACAAACCCTAATCAATCCTGTCATAATGTATACTTTAATGTAACTTCATCACTAAACACAAGTAATCATAATTGAAGTAACATGTTGAGATCACAAGACTTACGAAATCTCCTTCATAATCCATCTTCATGGTCTTACCATCAACCATTAAATTCAACCCAACAATGGTTGTTATAACATCATTCAATAGTAATTAACAGAACAACTAAGTCAATTGTATCATCACAATCCAAATTAACTTCAATTCGTAACCTAGGGTTAGGGGGATAGGGTTCATCATGAATTCTTCAAGAAATAGATTAAATCCCAACAATACTTTACCCTAGGCAGTCCATGAATGAATTAGAATAGACAAAATAAATCTAACAACCAATAAGTTCTTCAATTCCCATCAATTTATAAGCAAGATACAAGATTTGGGGGAATTGGTAAAAGAACATGATCTAAGTGAAATTGCATAAATTAACATCAATTAATAAAAAATCTACAATTAATTAGTCATAGGCAATCACAATTAATCATATTCAATCACCAGTTTGAAGTTTAGAAGAAAGCCCATTAGAAAAGAAAAACCCTTGGAATTAGGTGATTTAGAAACCAACTTGGAGAGGACCTCTTGGGGAAAGGAATCCCAAAAGTGAAGAACTCATACCTTAATGAAGATTAATCCACTAAATTGAAGTGAAATCCTAGTGAAATTGGTCTTCTTCTTCAAGCTTTGTTCTTCCTTTAATGGAGGTTGAATAAAGAGAGAAACTAGAGAGAGTGAGAGCTTTTGGGTTTCTATTTGGGGATTTGATTTGAGTGGGTCAAATGTGTGGGAAGCTATTCTAAAATCAATATATAGGCCCCCATATGAAATACCCAAAAGACCCCACACTTAAATTGACCATTTAATGAAGTCAAACTTGAATTCTAAATTTCAGCTTTTCGTTGGGGGAACGTGTCCGCGACGTGGAGCTGCTCCCGCATGATTTTCTAAATTAATTTTTAAAACAGTGAAGTCCGCTACCTTAATGTGACCCAGAATTGAGATTTGACCAAAATCCACCCAAATCCGCGACGCGAACTTGTTTCTGCCAAGCACAACTTGGGTGCTACTTTGGCAGCTTGCCAAGCCAAATTTGGGGTCCTTGGCAACCCTTGGGGGGTCAAACCTTGAATTTTTTACTCTATATATATAGTTTTACCTATCCAAAGTCATTTTACAAGTTTCAGACCTCATACGACACCTCCAAACATTCCCTAAACCTAAGGACGTCACACTAGTTAAATTTGACTAGCTTCGGAACGTCATGGACGTTTATTGACGTCTTGACTCCAAAGCTTCCTAAATAGATTTTTAACATTATTTTAGGCCTTTGGACAGTTTTACTACCCTTAGATCAACATGTGAGGCTTTAGTTAAGATTTTGGATTTTCGGAGTGTTGCATTACTACAGCTTGTCGTTTGGATCTGGGGCTTGACAACTGCCTTAAGTCTTCACCAGGCTAAGTGTCCATCGACGCCTCACCATTTACGGGGCGTTGTTGGACTGACGAGCCATCCTTTGGCTTCATTGATTGACACTGCGAAGGCAGTGCCTCGACAGCCTTTGGGTCCTCCTTGAGGGCCTCTTGCAGGGACCTTGGGTAGGCGTACCCAGACGTTTGCAACGTAAATATATACCTTAACATGTCAAGGACTTTCCACATCATTTTCACCCAAAACAAACACTCACAACACCTTCAAACATGCTAGTCACACTCAAGACATACATGAACGTCTCAAGGGCTAACTTTCGAACGTCTTGGACATTCTTGGACGTTTGACCTCCAAACTTCATGAAACTTAACATGATCCTTATAAACATCATTATTAATCATATAAGGACATCATAATCCCATGACACACATATAAGCACATGAAAACACATAACATCCCTTTTTGTGACTAGTCGTCGAATGTCTTGGTCGTCCCTTGACGTTTGACTTCCAAAGAACCTAAATCACTAGACACTGCCTCATTATAGACTTAGAACCCATTTTAGGATTTCAAAACATCAAGACACAAATGTTACGCTCTAGACACGTTAACTCATTTTTGGGGTCTTACATAAGTGCACAGGTCTTTTGGGTAATATGGGGACGACTTATTGACGGTTATTTTATACCCCTAAACTCACAATCAAAGATAAACCCTCAACTCAAAACAAAACCTCTCCATTCATCTCACCAAAACCTCCATTGTTGAAGCTTGAGAGCTCCAAGGAAGAAGATAAATTTTACAAGTTTTTCTCCATCAATCTTGTGGGATTTTCATCAAAATTAAGGTATAGTTCTTCATCCTTGAAATCTATTTCTTCGAGGAGTCCATTCCAATTATTTTTCAAAGATGATCAAAACATGATTCATTCTATTTTAAATTCTAGCCATTGGTTCTTGCATGACTTGATTTGAAACAATGTTTTATCTTGTGAGATTGAACTGGTGGTATGTTGACCTAATCCTAACTATATTGTGTAGTATAGTTGTTTCAATTGTGATGATTGGTATGGTACACTTATGGTGGTGGTGCTTATAAGTTATACTTGTGAATTATGTGGCCTCGTCGGTATTACTTCATGTATTATGAGATTATCATGTTATAACTTGATTTTGTGAGTGTTATGAAGGTCTTGATGACTTATGTGTATAGGTGAAGTCAAAGCATGAGTTCTCATAATTGAAGGTATGTGTTCATGATAGGATCTGGTGATGTCTTGTGTGTATATACTTGATGTTGAAGTGTGAATCTTCCTAGTTGACTTTATGATCATTAGTATGAGATATGTTGATGAATCTATAGGAGTATGTAGGATTACTTGCAAGTATACTAGTTATCCCTATGTGCTTCTTGAATGACATGTTATATGTGATAATGGAAAGTATATGTGTCTTGTCTTGGAAAATTTGTGTCCCTTACTTTATACATGAAGAATATGAATATGAACCGTTGACTTAGTAGGTTATAATACCCTTTGTCATGAATGAATATGTAAGAATGGAACATGATCTTGAATATAGTAAAGAAGGTCATTATGTGGAACCTTTTAGAAAGAAGGTTATGATATCCTTGAAGTTGAGAGCCGTAATGGTATCCTTCTTCTGTGAATGGTGAACTTAGGGTTGATTGGTTGGAAAGGCATGAATCATCCTTAGAAAATTCATTGAGGTATCCTATTTGCCATTGTAGGAAGCCCTAGTGGATCTCTTTGGTAGGGTGTGTTATGATTTGGTTATGAACAAGATATGAAACCTCTTCATATACTCCTTTATTGAATTACTCTATGAGAAAAAAGGCTAGCACCGGGTGAGTATGCTTGGGTAGTATCTCTAGTTAAGAAGGAGGCTAGAGTACAAAGAAACCCTTGATATTCCTTAACCATGTGCCTACATGGTATGTGTCCTAGTTCTACCCTTGGCAAATAGAACACCCTCCATTGGAGTAGGTTTATGACTCCGGTTTCCATGCCTAGCTAGTATGGTCGATGTCGGTTATTTCCTATTCCAATCATTTGGGATACATTCTAGTGTTGGATAAGTACTATAAAGTTTAGGCAGTGGAATGAGACGCTATCTAGACATTGCACGACTAGGCTTTGAAGACATTAGTGTGTGAGTGCCCTAGGTCTTCTCCAAGACCATTATGTGAATGTCCTTAAGTGTTGAATGTCTCTTAAATTGTCTAATGAGCATAATGACTTAAGTAAAGGTATGATAATGAAAGGGTAGCTATATAGGGTAGCTTTAAGGGTTGCTTAGGTAGACTTGAAAAGGGTGTATGGGTGGTCTCTTCATGTTTTACTCAAGTGAATCTTAGAGTAACCTTAGGTGGTGAGTATATGTTAAAAAGGGAATAATATTATCTTAGGTAGTCTTAAGGGTTATATAGGTGTGCTTGAAGAGGGTGTATGGGCGGTATCTTCTTGTCTTACTTAAGTAAATATTAGGATAACCTTTGGTAGAAGGGTTATATGTTATATGGTTGTCACGACTGGAATTTAGACCCCAGACGAGACCGGCGTCGTTGACCTCTCAGAGGTCGCACACAAGCCTACATACGTCATCGTTACTTTATCTAAGTTAATTTTAGCGGAAAATTTGAACCTTTTTGTTTCTTAACATGCATAAGGATCATTCTACTCACATTCATAA
This sequence comes from Solanum lycopersicoides, assembly GCA_022817965.1. Classification (NCBI taxonomy): domain Eukaryota; kingdom Viridiplantae; phylum Streptophyta; class Magnoliopsida; order Solanales; family Solanaceae; genus Solanum; species Solanum lycopersicoides. The sequence continues at coordinate 7,817 of JAJJBR010002039.1, forward strand.
CGTTCACAATCAACCATCTAACTTTAAGATTATCAACTGAAAGAAATAGTTCAAAACTGCATTAAATGTAAAATTGCCAAAATGGCACCAATACAATGTCTGAAATAAAAATGGAAAGAAACACTAGTGGAACATACTCCACTAGATAAAGCCTACATCTAAGCTAGATAGTAACGGTAGACATCCTCGAAAGCATGAGGGCCTACCAAGTCTGGATGAAAGCTCCACGTCCGGATAGCTGCAACGTCAACCTGTAAGCTCTAGCGTCCACCTGTGCCTGCACCCAAAAATATAGAGTTGTATGGGATTGGTACACACTTTTACTAAGTATGGGTATATGCAAGCACACACCAAGGACATGCATGAGTAGGAATAGCTCTTTCCTAACAACATGATTATGGAAAGTCAAGTCTGTAGACTAGCCCAATTGGGATTAGGAAAGTTAATGAGCTTTCCAAATTTAGATTAGGAAAGTCAGTGAACTTTCCAAATTTGGATTAGGAAAGTCAGTGAGCTTCCCAAATTTGGATTAGGAAAGTCATGCCATGAGAGTAACATGCATCATCATACTTATCATACTGCACAAAACACATAACATCTTACACATAGCACAAATCATATTGCATATAGCACATAACATCTTTCATATCATTCATTCATATGCCATGAGACCTTGGAATCATGGACTTGACATTAAGACTTCCCAAAATGAGGGCTCAACATATGGGACCTCAACTAGGGAGCCTTCTTTAGCAAACACAGAGTCTGCTTCATTCATTCATACGTACTTAATTTCATTCATTCATAAGCTAGTATAAACACCAGCTATACCTAGGATGTAGTTTAAGACTCTCATCGGGTTTGCTGTGCAATGATCAAGAATAACCTAGTGTCATTACTTGAGTCTAGCTCACCTCTTGATTATCCTATCCTAACACCTTTGGTATCGTTCATTTCATTATGTGCATCATTTGAGGCTGGCCTCATTCATTCATTGGGAACTTTAACTTTAACCGACATAGATCATGTGAGCATCATGAAATCCAGTGTATCCCCCACACCGAAAAGAGGTGGAATCACCAGCCAAAGTGACCCAAAACATGCTAGCGTACATGGGAATTGAACCCCGCCAGATCCCTATATTGGCAGTATAGGTTCGAAGACTAGGAGATATAAGGATACCCATACCCGGTATGCTGGACAGTCTAATCTCATGAGAGTTACGTGAACCTCCGCCCTTCCCGAAAGAAGGCCGCACCACTCATAGCTAGTCTATCGGTGCTCAGTATAAAGTTCCATTACATTCAACTCATACGTCATGGAAGTTGGCTTCTAGTATGAGGACATCATAGCTCAATAGATGATTTCTCATCTCATCATTAGTATTAAGTGTGTTAATTTCAATACTTTCATTAGAGTGTTCATAGAGACTGGTCTCTTCATTAACTTTACACTTTCATAGGTGAGTACGTTTTGGTAACATTTACTTAGGCTCATTTGAGATTGTTCTCATCCTTTACATTAGCCTCATATCATGTTGTCACCACATTCATTAACATTAGCACATTTGGTCTTCATAATTACTCACCCCTTTGTACGTGAATGTTCATTTCATCATATGCCAATGCACTTGGCCATTAATGTGTTTCACACTCTTACTTAACACTTCTAGGGTTTCATCTTTTCATTACATAATATTCATTTCATCGTATGACAATGCACTTGGACATTTAGTGTGTGTTACACTCTTACCTAACCCTTCTAGGGTTATATCATTTCATTACATAAATCTTAGGTTCACTTATTTTTAAACGTATGCTAGACTTATGGGTCTATACATACAAGCCATGATGCTTCATTCATAGTTCGTTTAAGTGATTCATATCTTCCCAAGATTATGTGGTACAAGACTTATGCATCTTGTATGTATGCCAAGATCTCGATTTCGATTCAAGTAGGTAGCATTATTCTTGAATATTTAATTCACATATGACATATGTATCAATACGGAATTTGGGCAAGGGAACCCGATTTCGAATCCCTTGGACAACACTTACATTTTTCATTTATTTTATTTTTGGTCCACATGACATTGGGACCCTAGATCGAGCCCCAACATCAACGTTTCCTCTTTATTTTTCTCCTTTGAATTTCCTCTTCCTTGGCCGAGGGGTTGTGGGATCGAACCCCCACAACCCTTTTTTATTTTTTTATTTATTTCTCCTTGTCTATTTCAAGTTGGCCATGAGGTTGTGGGATCAAACCCCCACAACCTCTCTTTATTTTTCTTTTAATTCGCCTCTACTGCCTAAAGGTCGTGGGTTCAATTCCCACGCCTCACATTTCTTTTATCTTCATTTTCTCTTAACTCTCCTCTACTGCTCTGAGGTCGTGGGTTCGATTCCCACGCCTCACATTTCTTTTTATTTTCATTTTCTCTTACTCTCCTTTACTGCTTTGAGGTCGTGGGTTCGATTCCCACGCCTCACATTTATTTTCTTTTCATTTTTCCTTAAGTTCTGACTGAGAGTTTGTGGGTTCGAATCCCACTCCTCTCAATTCTTTAATTTCATATATTATTTTCCAGCCAGGAGTACCCAAGTTCAAACCCCCTCAGCCCCATTCCTTTATTCACGTTTTAGTGCTTTTCAAGGGTGAGTTCGGGAGTTCGATTCCTAATGACCTCACCTAATTTATACCCATTTAAATTTCCAGATTTGTTCATCTATGTTTAGCCGAAAACAAACTTATAATTTGCTGGAAATTTTATCACATTTTCATCTCACTTCCTTCAACATTTACACGTGAATTCATAGGGTAAATCGTAGATCGTTTAATACGTTCTTAGTTGCATTTTTTATGGATTCGTTTAGCCAAGAGATTATCACTCAAATCAGCCACATTTCAACTCATATGAACATCACGAATTACATAATCATTTGTACATGAAATACAACCACCACATCATATTTTTAAAGCCATAACCCGAGGCACATAGATACGGCTCACATTGCAAACACACATACACATAATTTCGGAAAAATATCAACATAAGTCACAAAATTCCGAATATACATATAAACACATAATCATCACGAAAACACGTTTCATACCTAGTTTTCTACCAGCAAACATAACCAACCTATGATTCAATGGGAGCTAGTGACAGGGACATGCAACGGGGAAACAATCCTAGTTTTTGGATTAGATTCGACTGAATCCTAGGGGTCTCTTGGGAAAGGGACCAAGAGTAAGGAAACCCATACCTTTTATGACGCTCAAACCTCGACTTGCTGCCCAAAATGTTCTCCAAAGTTCACGTCTAAATCCCCTCAAAGTCAACACCAACTCGACGGACAAACTTCTCTTTGCCTACGTGATTGATTTCGTTTGTTTTCTTATATTTTCGTTGTGAGTTCTTCAAGTGTGAAGAAATTTGGTTTACCTACTGTGTTTTGAAGTTATTTGGCAGAGAGAATCGTGAGTGAGAGTGATAGAGACGTGAGAGAGAGATATGAGCATGGGAGAGAAGAGTTTTCTTAGGCTTAGGAGTCTATTTTAGTACTTAGTCAAATAAGGTTTTATTTAATTATTAAAATCTGATTTCCTTTTATTTTAAATCAGCTAATAAATAATAAATATAAATTAATTACATTAATTTACCAACTTAAATTAAAAACAAATTTAATTCATTGCTTCCACCTAGGTTCGAACCCGGGTGGAGCAAGACTTCACTTCAAGAGCCAATTTTCGGCCCTCTCTCCCCGAAATGCCCCTCCACTTTATTAATTAAATAATTAATTGTATATTTAGGGTAATTACGATACTACCCTTAGCTTGGAAAAAGACCATTTTACCCCTAGGCCCTCCAAAACTATGATTTTCCTTTTTAAATCCGGTAACTCATTCGAGCAAATCTTCGTATTCGAGAGCCCTACATGGTTGGACCCAACCTTTCCAAGCTCAACTAACTCCCCAAGTTAGTTGGCTTGGCTGTAGCAAGGGTTCTGAGGTCTGGTTCTACGCGCATCAATCCGTGTGAACCCTGGTCTAATCGTAGGCATTCTAGACACATTAAGCATTACTTATCATATCCATTTTTAGGGTTATTACATTATCCCCCCCTTAGGAACATTCGTCCCCGAATGACACTACTACTACCTAGCGTAATGCCTGTCATATCTAACATAATCACTATGCACAGTCAAGCAATAGCAACAAAATGGAGAGATAAGGAAACTTAGACTTAAGAGTAGGAAGTCTATCCTCAAGAGCTGAAAAGATGAGGGTAGGGGGATATCATATCGGCCTCAGCCTCACAGTAGCACCCTCAACAAGATGATTCCTCCACAACACCTTCACTGTGGCAATCTCCTTGTTCCTCAGCCGCTTGATCTATCTGTCTAAGATCTCAACAGGTACCTCCTCGTAGGACAAGTCTACATCGACCCCCCAAACTTTCCACAGGTAGAATCGATGCTGGATCACCTAGGCACTTCTTTAACATGGATACATGAAAGACTGGATGGACAGAAGCTAGCTCCGCAGGCAATGCCAACTCATAGGCCACCTCACCCACACGCTGTAGGATCTCGTATGGCCCAACATACCTCGGACTCAACTTCCCCTTCCTGCCAAACCTCATCACCCCCTTCATAGGTGATATCTTAGATAGACCTGGTCACCAACATCAAACTCTAAGGTCGTTTTCTGTTATCTGCATATGACTTCTGCCGACTGTAAGCAGTAGCCAACCTGTCCCTAATCACTCTGACCTTCTCTAAGGCCTCATGAATGATCTCTGACCCAAATGGATGACTCTCCAACCTCGAACCACCCAACTGGAGATCTACACCTCTACCATACAGTGCCTAAACGGTGCCATCCCAATGCTGGAGTGATAGCTATTATTATACGAGAACTCTATCAAAGGCTGATGGTCATCCCAGCTACCCCTGAAGTCAATCACACACGCTCTCAACATGTCCTCCAATGTCTGAATGGTGCGCTCTGCCTGCCCATCAGTCTGGATGAAAGCAGTACTAAGTTTACCTGCGTGCCCAAGCTCTTCTGGAAAGATCTCCAAAATGTGAAGTAAACTGAGCTCCTCTATCTGAAATGATAGACAAAGGAATCCCATGCCATCTCACAATCTCATAATGTAGAGTCTCGCATAATCCTCGGCTCTGTAAGTAGACTTCACAGGGATAAAGTGGGCAACTTAGTCATCCTGTCCACAATAACCCATATGGAGTCATGCTGTCTCCTAGTCCTCGGAAGACCAACCACGAAGTCCATATTAATGGCCTCCCACTTCCAAGTCGGAACCTCCTAATCTGAGTAAGACGCAGGCTTAAGATGTTCTGCCTTAACCTGCTGACAATTAGGACACTTGGCCACATATTCTACAATGTCCTTTTTCATGCCATCCCACCAATAAATCTTCTTAAGATCATGATACATTTTGGTGGAACCTGGATGTATGGAATATCTGGAACCATGGGCCTCTGCAACAATCCTGGTCCGCAAATCATCCGCATCTGGTACACACAGCCTGTCCTGATACCTAAGTATGTCGTCACCTCCCAAAGCGAAAGACTCATTCATCTTTATCAACACTGAGTCCTTCAGCTCCATCAACACAGGATCGAGATGCTGACCCTGCTTGACTTCAACTACCAAGGATGATTCAGAACTAGGATGAACTGAAACACCCCCACTAGTAGAGTCAACCAATCGCACACACAGTCTGGCCTGTGTACATCCTTCGCCAAATCCTTTTTCTCATCCTCAACGTGGGCTGTACTTTCCATGCTCATCCTGCTCAAAGCATCAGCTACAACAGTAGCCTTACCTGGATGGTAGTGAACATTCATGTCATAGTCCTTCAACAGCTCCAACCATCTCCGCTAACGTAGATTCAATTATCTCTGCGTGAACACGTACTAGAGACTCTTGTGGTCTGTGAACACATCCACATGCACTCCATACAAGTAGTTCCTCCACAGCTTCAGTGCAAACACCACAGCTGCCAACTCCAGGTCATGAGTGGGATAATTCTTCTCATGAACATTGAGCTGTCTGGACGCATAAGCTATCACCTTACTAACCTGCATAAGAACACAACCCAAACCAACCCTAGAGGCATCACAATAAGCAGTGTAATTCTCACCACACTTAGGCAAAGTAAGCACCAGGGCTGAAGTGAGTCTGTCCTTGAGCTCCTGGAAACTCTTCTCACAAGTCTCCGTCCATTCAAACTTGGCCTTCTTCTTAGTCAAAGCTGTCAGTGGGGCAGCAATGGAAGAAAACCCTCCACGAACTGCGGTAGTAACCAGCCAATCCCAGAAAGCTACGGATGTCAGTGGGAGTAAGAGGTTTTGGCCAGTTCTTCACAGCCTCAGTCTTCCTGGGTCCACCTCCACACCCTGATCGGACACAACATGACCCAGGAAGGTCACTGATCTAAGCCAGAATTCACACTTGCTGAATTTGGCATACAACTGATGTTGTCTAAGTACCTGCAAGGTTAGTCTCAAATGTTGTTCATGCTCTTCCTTGGTCCTAGAGTAGATGAGATGTCATCAATGAATACTATGACAAAAGATCAAGGTATTCACGGAAGACCCTGTTCATGAGATCCATAAATGCAGCAGGTGCATTAGTGAGACCAAATGACATGACTAAGAACTCATAATGACCATAACGGGTACGAAAGGCTGTCTTTGGGATATCTCCATCCCTAACCCTAAGCTGATGATACCCTGAACGAAGATCAATCTTAACATACTTGAAACTTTACTCTTTGTGAATTTCTGTTTCACATTTACTCTAGATAATGCATATTACTCAAGCTTATCTGAAGCTTTATATTTGAGATTGAGGAACTTCCTTCTCAATCGCACTTAAGTTGATGCACCTCACAACTCATGCAACACAAAAATCATGTCCACGCTATACAAAAAGAGCAACATGACATGCAAACATGAATTCATTTTAACTCTAACTTATTCGGAAACTTAACCTTACTACCCGGTTTCGATAGTCTATGGTAGTCTAGCATTTATGAAGTAATCCATACCTAAGCCATCTCCTTGAGCTAGTAAGCAGCCAACTTAGCCTTCTCCTCTTCATCAATACTCATAGCAGGCTTTAGAACCTACCATGCACTCACCTCCATGCGAACAACCACTCTTATCAAATGTCTTTCGTTCACGCTGGGCATTTCTATCACTGCCCCTTCTTGGGAAGGCCAGATCTTGAGTCTGGCGCCTTAGACCACTTCGCCATCCTAATTCTTGTGTGTATTCTTCTACGCGCGCAGACAAGAAGGAAGTTAGATACTTAGAATGACACAAAGTGTCAAAGCTCTAGATAGCATGATAAAGAGTAGAAGAAGGGAAATTTTCCTACGCATCATGCAGTCTCTAATTCAGGATAGTGGTGCACTTCACTACCATGACTTAGAAACTACTCAATGTGATTGACGTGAACTTATTATCCTCGAAATTTAACCTAGGTCTCTAATACCAACTTTGTCACGACTGGAATCTAGACCTCAGACGAGACCGGCGTCGTTGACCTCTCAGAGTTCACAGACAAGCCTACATACGTCATCGTTACTTTATCTAGGTTAATTTTAGCTGAAAATTTGAACCTTTTTGTTTCTTAACATGCATAAGGATCATTCTACTTACATTCATAACGTTCACAATCAACCATCTAACATTAAGATTATCAACTGAAAGAAATAGTTCAATACTGCATTAAATGTATAATTGCCAAAATGGCACCAATACAATGTCTGAAATAAAAACGGAAAGAAACACTAGTGGAACATACTCCACTAGCTAAAGCCTAATCTATTAATCTAGATAGTAACGGTAGACATCCTGAAAGCATGAGGGCCCTACCACGTCCGGATGAAAGCTCCACATCCGGATAGCTGCAACGTCAACCTGTAAGCTCTAGCGTCCACCTGTGCCTACACCTAAAAATATAGAGTTGTATGGGATTAGTACACACTTGTACAAAGTATGGGTATATGCAAGCACACACCAAGGACATGCATGAGTAAGAACAGCTCATTCGAGAAATCTTCGTATTCGAGAGCCCTACATGGTTGGACCCAACCTTTCCAAGCTCAACTAACTCCCCAAGTTAGTTGGCTTGGCTGTAGCAAGGGTTCGAGGTCTGGTTCTACGCGCATCAATCCTGTGTGAAACCTGGTTAATCGTAGGCATTCTAGACACATTAAGCATTACTTATCATACCATTTTTTAGCGGTTATTTACATTATCCCCCCCTTAGGAACATTCGTCCCCGAATGACACTACTACTACCTAGCGTAATGCCTGTCATATCTAAACATAATCACTATGCACAGTCAAGCAATAGCAACAAAATGGAGAGATAAGGAAACTTAGACTTAAGAGTAGGAAGTCTATCCTCAGAGCTGAAAAGATGAGGGTAGGGGGATATCATACGGCCTCAGCCTCACAAGTAGCACCTCAACAGATGATTCCTCCACAAACACCTTCACTGTGGCAATCTCCTTGTTCCTCAGCCGCTTGATCTATCTGTCTAAGATCTCAACAGGTACCTCCTCGTAGGACAAGTCTACATCGAACCCCCCAAACTTTCCACAGTAGAATCGATGCTGGATCACCTAGGCACTTCTTTAACATGGATACATGAAAGACTGATGGACAGAAGCTAGCTCCGCAGGCAATGCCAACTCCATAGGCCCACCTCACCCACACGCTGTAGGATCTCGTATGGCCCAACATACCTCGACTCAACTTCCCCTTCCTGCCAAACCTCATCACCCCCTTCATAGGTGATATCTTAGATTAGAGCTGGTCACCAACATCAAACTCTAAGGGTCGTTTTCTGTTATCTGCATATGACTTCTGCCGACTGTAAGCAGTAGCCAACCTGTCCCTAATCACTCTGACCTTCTCTAAGGCCTCATGAATATCTCTGTGTACCCATAATGGATGACTCTCCAACCTCGAACCACCCAACTGATCTACACCTTCTACATACAGTGGCTTAAACGGTCCATCCCAATGCTGGAGTGATACTATTATTATACGAGAACTCTATCAAAGGCTGATGGTCATCCCAGCTACCCCTAAAGTCAATCACACACGCTCTCAACATGTCCTCCAATGTATGAATGGTGCGCTCTTCCTGCCCAGCAGTCTTGGATGAAAGCAGTACTAAGTTTTACCTGCGTGCCCAAGGCTCGTCTTTGGAAAATCTCTAAAAATGTGAAGTAACTGAGTCCTCTATCTGAAATGATAGACAAAGGAATCCCATGCCATCTCACAATCTCATTAATGTAGAGTCTCGCATAATCCTCGGCTCTGTAAGTAGACTTCCACAGGATAAAGTGGGCAAACTTAGTCATCCTGTTCACAATAACCCATATGGATCATGCTGTCTCCTAGTCCTCGAAGACCAACCACGAAGTCCATATTAATGGGCCTCCCACTTCCAAGTCGGAAACCTCCATAATCTGATTAAGACTGCTAGGCTTAAGATGTTCTGCCTTAACCTGCTGACAATTAGGACACTTGGCCACATATTCTACAATGTCCTTTTTCATGCCATCCCACAATAAATCTTCTAAGATCATGATACATTTTGGTGGAACCTGGATGTATGGAATATCTGGAACCATGGGCCTCTGCCAACAATCCTGGTCCGCAAATCATTCCGCATCTGGTACACACAGCCTGTCCTGATACCTAAGTATGTCGTCACCTCCCAATGAGTGTTCATAGAGACTGGTCTCTTCATTAACTTTACACTCTCATAGGTGAGTACGTTTTGGTAACATTTACTTAGGCTCATTTGAGATTGTTCTCATCTTTTACATTAGCCTCATATCATGTTGTCACCACATTCATTAACATTAGCACATTTGCTCTTCATAATTACTTACCCCTTTGTACGTGAATGTTCATTTTATCATATGCCAATGCACTTGGCCATTTCTGTGATTCACACTCTTACTTAACCCTTCTAGGGTTTCATCTTTTCATTACATAATATTCATTTCATCGTATGCCAATGCACTTGTCCATTTAGTGTGTGTTACACTCTTACCTAAACCTTCTAGGGTTATATCATTTCGTTACATAAATCTTAGGTTCACTTACTTTTAAACGTATGCTAGACTTATGGGTCTATACATACAAGCCATGATGCTTTGTTCATAGTTCGTTTAAGTGATTCATATCTTCCTAAGATTATGTGGTACAAGACTTATGCATCTTGTAGGTATGCCAAGATCTCAATTTTGATCTAAGTAGGTAGCATTATTCTTGAATATTAATTCACATATGACTTATCTATCAATACGGAATTTGGGCAAGGGAACCCGGTTTCGAATCCCTTGGACAACACTTACATTTTTCATTTATTTTATTTTTGGTCCAGATGACATTGGGACCCTAGATCGAGCCCCAATATCAACGTTTCCTCTTTATTTTTCTCCTTTGAATTTTCCTCTTCCTTGGCCGAGGGGTTGTGGGATCGAACCCCCACAACCCCTTTTTATTTTTTTATTTTTTTATTTATTTCTCCTTTTCTATTTCGAGTTGGCCATGAGGTTGTGGGATCAAACCCCTACACCCTCTCTTTATTTTTTTTTTAATTCGCCTCTACTGCCTAGAGGTCGTGGGTTCAATTTTCACGCCTCACATTTTGTTTATCTTCATTTTCTCTTAACTCTCCTCTACTGCTCTGAGGTAGTGGGTTCGATTCCCACGCCTCACATTTCTTTTTCTTTTCATTTTCTCTTACTCTCCTTTACTGCTTTGAGGTCGTGGGTTCGATTCCCACGCCTCACATTTATTTTATTTTCATTTTTCCTTAAGTTCTTATTAAGAGGTTGTGGGTTCGAATCCCACTCCGCTCAATTCTTTAATTTCATACATTATTTTCCAGCCAGGAGTACCCAAGTTTGAACCCCCTCTGCCCCATTCCTTTATTCACGTTTTAGTGCTTTTCAAGGGTGAGGTCACGAGTTCGATTCCTAATGACCTCACCTAATTTATACCCATTTAAATTTCCATATTTGTTCACCTATGTTTAGCCGAAAACAAACTTCTAATTTGCTGGAAATTTTGTCACGTTTTCAGCTCACTTCCTTCAACATTTACACGTGAATTCATAGGGTAAATCGTAGATCGTTTAATACGTTCTTAGGTGCATTTTTCATGGATTCGTTTAGCCAAGAGATTATCACTCAAATCAGCCACATTTCAACTCATATGAACATCACGAATTACATAATCATTTGTACATGAAATACAACCACCACATCACATGTTTAAAGCCTTAACCCGAGGCACATAGATACGGCTCACATTGCACACACACGTACACATAATTTCGGAAAAACATCAACATAAGTCACAAAATTCAGAATATACATATAAACACATAATCATCATGAAAACACGTTTCATCCCTAGTTTTCTACCAATAAAGATAACAAACCTATGATTCAATGGGAGCTAGTGACAGGGACATGCAACGGGGAAACAATCCTAGTTTTCGAATTAGAATCGACTGAATTCTAGGGGTCTCTTGGGAAAGGAACCAAGAGTAAGGAAACCCATACCTTTTATGACGCTCAAACCTCGACTTGCTACCCAAAATCTTCTCCAAAGTTCACGTCTATATCCCCTCAAAGTCAACACCAACTCGACGGACAAACTTCTCTTTCCCTACGTGATTGATTTCGTTTGTTTTCTTATATTTTCGTTGTGAGTTCTTCAAGTGTGAAGAACTTTGGTTTACCTACCATTTTTTAAAGTTATTTGGCAGAGAGAATCGTGAGTGAGAGTGATAGAGATGTGAGAGAGAGATATGAGCGTGGGAGAGAAGAGTTTCTTAGGCTTAGGAGTCTAGTTAGGACTTAGTCAAATAAGGTTTTATTTAATTATTAAAATCTGATTTCCTTTTATTTTAAATCAGCTAATAAATAATAAATATAAATTAATTACATTAATTTACCAACTTAAATTAAAAACAAATTTAATTCATTGCTTCCACCTAGGTTCGAACCCGGGTGGAGCAAGACTTCACTTCAAGAGCCAATTTTTGGCCCTCTCTCCCCAAAATGCCCCTTCACTTTATTAATTAAATAATTAATTATATATTTAGGGTAATTACGATACTACCCTTAGCTTGGAAAAAGACCATTTTACCCCTAGACCCTCCAAAACTATGATTTTCCCTTTTTAAGTCCGGTAAAGACTCATTCGAGTAAATCTTCGTATTCGAGAGCCCTACATGGTTGGACCCAAACTTTCCAAGCTAAACTAACTCCCCAAGTTAGTTGGCTTGGCTGTAGCAAGGGTTCCGAGGTCTGGTTCTACGCGCATCAATCTGTGTGAATCCTGGTTTAATCGTAGGCATTCTAGACACATTAAGCATTACTTATCATATCCATTTTTAGGGTTGTTACAATGTTTTTTAGTGATATTGATGCTATATTGTGGAATGTGACTATATGTCATTATGTTGACTTGTAAGTAACACTTATACTTGTCTTATGAAGTTTAACTAAAAAAAAATGTTTTTTTAAAAATGTCTTTTTATCATGATTTTATGCATTATTCCATACTTAGTACATACAATGTGCTAATTCCATATGTTTTTTACTTCTAAAGGTGTAGGTGACATTTGAGAGGAGTCTCGAAGTGGAAGCTTGGACTAGTGTTCATTCAAGCAAGTGTTGGTTTGTCCTCACTAGATTCGAGAACATCTTAATGTTTATATTTCCTTATTGAAAGTATTGTAATAGACTTAACTCTTTCCTATATGTTGAAGTATGGGTCGTGTCCCAATATATTTGTATGTCAAAGATGGTGACTTTGAGACTTAGCCTTTCATTTTGTTTTTCTATAAAAGAGATATTTTGAAGTGTTACTATTTCGTGTGAAAAGTTTTAATTCCGCACTACTTTTCATACATATATGCAATGAATGATGTCTAAGGGCTTGTACAAGACCTCCAGAGGTTAATTATGCCATGTTTCGATTCGAGAATTTCTTATATTCTAGGGGGTACTCTCGTGTTGTTACAATTCCCTCATTTTCACTCCTCAGACGAAGGACATGACCTTTTCCTTATATGATAATCAAAACTGAAAGTTTGCTTGACTTGTCATTGTTAAAAATTGATCAGAAGGTCTTTATTTTGACTGTAATGTGGCTTTTGGATAGGGTTACAAAGAAATGATCGGCATGAAAGCTCAAAGATATTGTGGTAATAAGGTTAAGACTTACAACTTTTGGAATCGATATTTTTACAAATATATAATAATAATAATAATAATAATAATAATAATTTGTTCCAGTTTTTGTGATGATGATTTTCTAGACTTTTTCTTGGTCAGACCGAACCTCAAACTAAGTTTGCCTACGTATCTTGTCAAAGCAAGAATCGGGTCGAACTTACTTCAAAAAATTTGTTCTTCTGGTGTTATTGTTTTTTCAACCTTTTTTCAATTTTTTTTTTTACTTCTCTTTTTTCTTTTTGTTATTTTTTGTGACTTGTTTTTTTGTATTTTGATTCCAAAAGAGGGGTATGAAAGAAAATAAAATTAAGGCTCAAAAGGGGTAACAAAGGATTACACGGTGTTTGGATAGTAGAACGAAATGTCTTCGTTATATCAATTATTACAAATGTCAAATACAAGTATGCCCTCTATGATGTGAAAATCATACATTATCTCTTCGCAACATATGCATTGACGGATATGTATATATTTTTTATTCCGTGTTTGTCCACTTGAAATCTCTAGACTAATACATTCTTGACAGCAAGTAACATATTTCTTTCAATGAAATTTATTATTTTGAGCATTTTCGCTGCTAAAGGACCTATCAAAGTGTTTAAGTCCTTCATTCATCACCTCGAATGTATTTATTTTTGTTTTTTTACTTTTTTGGTGTATTCATTCCATCACTATATATAACCATAAGATCTGACCAAATCCTCTTGCATACTATGTCACAAAAATTGAATTTGAAAGAGATGCGTATATGGAAAACTATATAGAACGAATTCAAGTGACACAAGACAAATATTATATTAAGATAAAAGAACTTGATTAAAAAACAACAAACTAAATTTTAGGTAACTACTCTATAATAACCCAAACCACGACAAGACTGAACAAACAAATACATGAGAGAAATGATAGAACGTCTGACTTACTAAAAAAAAAAAAAAGAATTGCATAGCAGCAATTATTACAATCACCAAGCTTGACTTCTTAGCCACTGCTTTGCAAGTTAGCCTTCGTAAGAGCTCCACCAATTTCAATTGTCTTCTCTTCAGGTTTGAGAGAATTGTCATCACCTATCATCTCAATGAAGTGTACATCATAAGATGCTAGTAGAGGATTCTGAGTAACATTTGGGGATTATCATTTTGGACGACAATCATCTTTACTTGGATCATCTTTTCCACCTCACTTTTCAATGTTTGAAAATCTTCAGTATTGTTCCCTAGGGCATCAGAATGGTATTCACATCGTGCTAAAGTATTGAAACCTTTTGAATGTGGATCTGCAAAATTTTGAGGAATTGGATCTATTATCACACGTTTCAATTTCTAAAATAAACTCGTGTAAGACTCTCCAATCGGTGTAAATTTGTTCACAGGTCTTTGACCTCCTTCAAATCCCTATTTTGGACAGGAATGATAAGGTTCTCGAAAATTTTGAGAAGAATGATAAACATTTTGATATGTTGACGCTCGCCATTGAGGATAGTTTGGTGGATATGCATATGGTTGCGCACCATAGACCGGATATCGAGGTCGTACAATAGATTATTGTGTGTCTTGCATGGTGAGATAGTGATGAAATTGAGGTGGTGCATATTGATTTTCTGGACCTCTTGATCCTTTTTGTGTGTTAGACACAACATTTGATACATCCTCTTTCATTTTCTTTCCCCCAAGATTTCCTTATCCATTTTTAATCACGTGTGGTGGCTTTCAAGGCAGATTGATTAACAATTTTTCTAGACTTATGCCATTTTCCACCATTTCCCAAATCTTAATAACCTCGACAAATGTTTTTCCAACAACAAAAAGTAAATAATGAAACTAGTCTGGTTCTTGCTCTTGGAGGAAAACATCAATCATTTCAGACTCTTTCATAGGCGGCTTAACCCTAGCAGCTTGCTCCCTCCACCTAATTGCATATTCACCGAAACTTTTGGTGGTCTTTTACTAATATTGGCAAGTGAAGTACGATCTGGAACAATGTCGATGTCATATTGAAATTGTTGAACAAAACATTGAGCCAAATCATCCCATGTATTCCAATTAGAAGTATCTTAATCTATGAAACATTCTGAGGGATTCCCATCAAACTTTCTCCAAAATAAGCCATGAGTAATTCCTTTTATATCTGGTCAATTGATTACGATATCTCTTTAAATGAGTTAGAGGATCTTCATGTCCAACATATTTCTCAAACTTTGGAGTTATAAAACCGATGGGTAGATGAACATGGGGAAACATGCACAAATCATTGAATGAGACACTTGTGTGACCTCCCAATCCTTGCATATATCTTACACTTTGTTCTAAAGTCTTCATTTTTCTAGTCATTTCTTCATGTTCCTCGTTCTTAACAGTTTTTCAGCTTTAACAACGGAAGTATATTGTAACACTCCGAAAGTCCAAGACGTAATCTAGAGCCTAAAATGAGTGCCTAAGATTTTGGAAACTCTTTTAAGGTCAAAAATAATGAATATAAGTCATCTAGGAATTTTTAGAATCAAAATGTCAAAGAACGTCCATGACGTCCGGAAACTAGTTAAAGAGGTGCTAGTGTGCCTTAGCCTATTTGACTAGGTTTTAGGAGTCGGAATTTGATGGAATTTGGTAGTAAGGTGTCTAACACATGTTAGAGTTAGTTTATAGTTGAAACATCTTAATAAGACTCCCCAAGGACCAACCAAGGTTCCTTGAAGAAGACCCTTGAAGAATGGCTAAAAGTTGTCTAAGACAATAGCTATCGACGAGGGGCAAACCACAAGGCGTGGTCCAATCGACGGGGCATCGATGACCACCGTGGATGTACACTTAGAAAATTTTATGGGAAGTCATTTTTGGCAAATCTCTTTCGCAAACGACGAATGAGAAGCATGGAGGGGGGCATGGTCATCGACTAACTTACGGCCCGTGGGCTGGGGTCTCATAGGTCAGGTCACTATTTTTTGCCACGTTTTAGTTGATTCAATTAAATTAATAAGGTGGTTGGTTAATTATTTAAGGGTTAAGAGAGGTCTAATTAAGTTAGTTAATGACTAATATAAAGACCTAACCTAATTAAACTAACCCAACCCTCATAATTCCCAAAACACATATTGTTCTTCCTTTTCCCTTCTTTCTCTCTCTCCCAAAGAAACTCCATAGAATACCAAGGTCAATAGGGTTCTAGGGATGTAAAGATCAAGTTTTGTCCATCAATGTTCATCAATTTACAAGGTATGCGAACCTTTCACCTTTGGGATTCCTTTCCCCAAAGGGTTCTTCAAAAAATTCAGTTCAAAAGTTGAGTTTCATGTAGGTTTCCTTCCAATACGAAATTGATCGTATAAATTGCTTTCTTTATGATTCCTTTTGGTTATAAGAGTATATTAAAATGTATTATGATTCAATTATACTATTCCTTGATGAATTGACCTAGTTTGTGGAAGATGACCTTTTCCCCTTAACCCTTGGTTGTGATCTTGAATTGAATTATCTAGTATTGATGCAATTGAATTGGTTAATGTGTGAATTACTAATCTATGTGTTATTATGACAATTGATGGATGAATTGGGGTTGGTTGATGGTAAGACCATGATGATGTCTTTGGAAGAGGAAGAGGTAAGATTTTGTGATCTTCAAACCCTAACTCTATTGTGATAACTTATACCTAATGATGTTGACTCAATTGAAGTATATGTGTTGTGATTGGATTGATTAGGATGGTATGATGTTGATATTGAAATATCTTATCTTATGAATTGTGAGATCATGTTCAGGTTGTAATGATATAAGGATGATGGTGATTCATTTGTGTGCATTACTATGATATGATATATGGTGTTGATCTCACTATGAGGGATGTATTTAAAGGTGATTCTCATACAATTCCTAATGATCAAATTATGATGATATACAAGGAGTAATCTCCTACGACCTAAACTAAGTTATGATTATTAATGAAAGACATTTCAAAAATGATTCTAGCTTAGCACCGAGTGAACTAGATGTGAGGGTTGACACCTTCCCAATGAGGGAAGGTAGGGTTTATCATTGTACTCAAATAGATTGGAGACTATAATTGATGTACATAAATAGGGTCCCAACTATATCTCCTAGTTCTTGAACTATGTTGCCTCCATAGAAATAATACCAAGTGGATCCACCTAGATGCTATGTTCATGTTTGATACTACTTTGGCCGGTAGACCCCCTTGCATCGGTGTTAGGTTTTACAACACCGGATTCCAGACTTAGATCTTGTGGTCTATGTCAGTTAAGGCAAGTGTTCCTGAAAGTAAAAATGAATTAATGAAGTAAACACTAACTAGGGTGACTTAAGAAGTTTGACTTAGCCTAGGTAGGTGTAAGGGACTCTACCTATGCCTTGCACTAGTTTGCCTTGAGGTAAGCCTTAGGAGGTTGTTGTTGTGTTACTATAATGTATATGTTATGTATATATTGACTTTACATGTTATTGATTCTATGTGATGTTTGTTTCACTTATGAGCATGTTGTTGATCTATATTACTAAAGTATGATGATGGTTACCATTGATGTTATATTATGTGAAGTCAGGCATTGTTTCTGGTCCTTTTGTCTTGGTTTACTTGATTAAGTGAGGTTATGGGGCTTTGATTGATCATTGCACTTGTAGATTTGATGAGGGGTTGTGGATAATGGTCTAGTTTGTGTTGCAATATCATGAAGTTCTTATATATGCCTCGTGCTTATAATGTGATATAGAGGTTGTTTGGCTATACATATGTTGACTTAACTTAGTATTGTTGGTCGTGTGTTGAATATGGTATTATATTGAGGGTTATGTGGTTATTGGTTCATATGATTCTTAATTGTGCATAAAAGTGGGATTTTATAGTAAGTTGGCATACCTTCACAAATTGTCCATTTTCAAGCATGATTTCTATGTGTGTGTGCATTGTTTCCATACTTAGTACAAGTGATGTACTAACCCCTATTTTCTCCCTTTTCCCCAATATTTTAGGTTCCAGACGTTGACGAGGTTGAGGCCATTTTAAGAAGACTTGGATCCTCATTCTCCAAGTTGGATAGGTCCTCACCACTTCGATTACAATGCCACTTTCTAGAATTGGATGTTTATTAGTCCTAACGAAACTTTGTTCATTTCCTTTCATTTGAGTACTAAGATTGTATAGCCTATATGTGGATTTTATTGTATTGATGTATGGGCTATGCCCAATTGTTATACTCTTGTTTAGATGGTTATGATAGAGACATCTGTTTTAAGACTATATTGTATCTTATATATATGTGTGCCATAAAAGTAGAAGACTGTGTAATCTTCTTATACAAAGGGTCTAAGTATACTCGATATGAATATATTATGTGTATGTGAGAGGTCTATGAAAATCTCATGGTAGATTAGAAGAAAAGTTTTAAATTTTTCTGCATTTTTAACCTATGAATGTAATAATGTAAGCAAACAGGCTAGTCTTAGTCTTATTCGAGGACGACGACGCCGGTTACGTCTAGGGGGTGCTTCCTGAATGTGAAATATACTGATGAGTGTGAGGATAAGAGTTTGGAATTTTAAGATTCACTCCAGGGTTATAATTACGATCATACTGAACTTTAGGTGGAGGATCATTATTGAATTTTGACTCCATTATAGGTTGTGAGACGCTATTAGTCAGCGCAGTTGGCACGAAAAGTGGATTACTCGTCATAGGTGTACTGAAAGGGATAAGTGGTGTACTAACCCCATTTTCTCCCTTTTCCCCAACATTTTAGGTTCCGGTCGTTGAAGGCTTTTTGAGACGACTTTGAAGAAGGCTTGGAATTTCTTAATCATCCAAGTGGGTAGGTCATCACTATCCGAGGGAGATGCCAATATCAAGCTTATGAAGTTGTTTTAGTTTTAAGACTCTTATGTTCTTTCTCTTTTCATTTGAGTACGGATTGTATAGCCTATATGTGGCTCTTTTACATTGATGTATCGGCTATGCTCAAATAGTTATAATCTTGTTAGATGGTTATGAGATGAGACACTCTTAAAGACTATGTTATATATTATATATACTATGTGAAATAAAAGTAGAAGACTATGTAATCTTTCTATACGAAGGGTCTATGTATACTCGATATGTATATATTATGTGTATGTAGAGGTCTATGTAAACCTCAATGGAGAAGTAATGAAATGTTTTAAATTTTTCCGCATTTTTAACCTATGAATATAATGATGTATTCTAAGAGGCTAGTCTTAGTCTTCAAAGAGGACGACGACGCCGGTTACATCTAGGGGGTGCTCCCCGGATGTGACAACTACTCACATCACCATCCCCCAGTTAGGGTAAATCCAATTAAGAGCAACTTAACCCAACCTCAAGAGGATCTTCAGCTTAACAACTTCGATCATTATCACTTAAAAGTGATTTACCAATTTTTAAAAGGTATTACAGTAACACATCAAAGGGACATCAAGGGTCATTCTAAATCTTATCATCTAGGCCAATTATCTCCAAATCATCAAGTTAAGTCATACTACCCAACCACATAAGGTTTTCAACAATACCAACACACCAAGGTCATATGACAATTAAGGGAAACAATAGAATAGACTTATCCATAAGGACTCTTCCTTTTTATTCAACTTTACAATAAGGTAACATCTAGGTCAATCAAACCCACATCATCACCATACCAAGACAAGCATGCTACCCTCACTTCTAGATCAAGCCTACACAAAAGACTCCATTCCAAACAAGGTAATTATGAAGAACCACTCATATACAAGGGCAACATTTGAACTATTAAACATATATAAGGAAACATACAAATATTAGCCATTTACCACACTCGCTAAAGTATTTCAAGTCTAAACCATACCATAAGACTATCATCATGCAAAACCATATAGCAACATACCATTCAAAAGAAACTCATTTCAACAATAATAACTCCTAGCATGCTTTAACCATATCATAGCATAAATCTTCATATATCATATCATTTCACATAAATCTCATATATAACCATAAATGGCATCACATCATCAAAACATGCCAAAATTCATCTTCACACATACTCATCAAACCATAAAATTAAGATATGCATTAATTCACATTTTCTCCCTCGAGCATAGAGTATCATATCATCCCAACAATCACATCTAAAAGAGCACCGGACAAGAAAACATAAGAGAGAGATCTTATAGAGTTAAGTTCTATGGCACGATATGAGAATGATAAAGAAGAAAAACTATATCGCCCTATAGCCTCCCGCATCATTGATGTGTCGCTACTCACCACCAATGAAAACTAGACTCTACTAGACGTGGCAATATGAGAATTCTTGGAACCTAAAACAACTTTTATAAACCTTATGCTCTGATACCACGTTTTTCACATCCGGGGAGCACTCCCTTGAAGTAACGTGGCGTACTTGACCTCTCGGAGGTCTTATACAAGCCTATAGTCATCATTTATCGCATTGTCATAGGTAAATTTAGCGGAAAAGTTTAAACTTTCATAGCACATCATATGCTTGAACATCACTTCCATATATATATATATAACATAGCGTATTTACATAGTTAGACTCTAAGTCTCTTTGCCATCTTAGACTCAACATCATTAGAGTACATTAAGGACATGGCCTTACAACATAAATCATAAGTACAATATTAAAAGACTTTACAGTAAACTAGACAATAGGAAATCCTTGGACTTAAGAATTCCTTTCCTTGAGCTTGGAACCACATATCAAGCTCCTCACAATTAATGACATCCTTTAAGCATCCATAACCTACACATTCTATAAAATGGTAGAGAAGAATGGAGTTGTACAAGAATGCACTAAGTATGGAAACCATGCAGAACATGCATTTAAAAGGGACATTTTACTTGAAATCATGCATTATGCTTTTTTGTGAAAATCTCATAAAACTTTGATACAATATCATTTATACAATTCGCATACTTCATATAGTCATATTCAAAGGCCAAATATCATATAAAATCACACATAGGATTTATGTCACATTTGGGGTCACTTTACAGTACCTATTTGCACTTTACAGTAAGTTTCCGTTCTTTTAATTTCATAACTTCCCAAGTACCCCTCTAGTGATACTTGGTGCAATGCATCACCTTAGGGCCACAAAGAAAGCATATATGACACCTACATAAGCCAACACATACCCTCAGATAAGTATAGCACACCACAAGACAACTTCAAGTCAAGACTTGCAACATCATTACAGTGAACCATAGTTTACTTGTACATATGCTAACTTCATTCACATAGAACATTACGAGACCTTACTCACAATCCTATTCTAAGTCTACTAGTGCAATGCACATGTGAGGTCCCATAACCTCACACCTACTTAGTAAACCTATCATAAGACCACAAGACTTAACATATCCTTCATATATTAAACACAATACTATAGTCAACTACATACACTTCAAGTAGGACCTTAGGCACATAGTCATATTAGAACTTCATATCATGCATATCATCACATCATGTAGACACTAACACAATGTCATGCAAGAGAACCATAAACATTTTCACATACATTAGATGACCTTCGTAGGACTCCTTTAGATAGCTACTTGTGCAATGTCTAGGTGGGTTCATTACTTCCACCTATCCTAAGTATCTTCCCTTAGGTTATCCTTGTTAGGGTCCTTTACTTTACTTTATTTCAATTGTCCATTTTACTTTAGGGAAACTATAGCCTTAACCGACACTACGACCATGGGTGCTAAACATTGAATTTGGTGTTGTAGAGCCTTACACCAAAGGAAGGTGTTCTTACCTAGCCAAGGTAGAACATTAACACATGCTAGCATACTAAGTGAATTCACTTGCTAGATCCTATGTGGCAAGCATAGTTTATGGAACTAAGAGATATATATAACCCTCTACATGCTCATTAGATTTGGAGCCTCATCTCATGAGAAACCATGCGTAAACCTTCCTCAAGGGAAGTCAACACCTCATGGGGAACCATAGGTGAATTTTCCTCCAAGGTAAGTGAACACCTTATGAGAACCAATGGTGAATCTTCGTCCAAGGGAAGCCAACACCTCTCATGGTCAAGATAACTCGGTGCTAGCTAAGTTCCCTTTATTGAAAAGTCTTTATTAACATTACTTAATAAAACATAGGCTTAGGATATTGACTCCCCATATGCTTAGCTCATAGCATATTCAAGCACCTATCTAGTTTAGGGTACTCTTGAGAAACACCATTCAAGTGCCCCTCTATTGACTAGATCATCATTCATTTGTGTGTATATACATGTGAGTAACCCTTTCATATAACATATTTAGACCACACAGGTTCATAACATACTCATGCATTCATATTCATGTACATAGGAAACCAAATGTAGGAACTATCCTATCAATGAACACATGTGCAATGTATAGACAAGGTCCCATACCCTTGACCATACTAGTACACCTATCAAGTCATCCTAGTTAATGGAATACATAACATGCTTCACATACATATACGTTACATGCATAGTAGTAGACATTTAGTGAATATGAGATCAACCTTTCATTAGACACTTAAAACCTTTACTACATTGTAAGCATGCATAATGTGTGAGTGTGTGTATATTGGTCAACATGATCACATAATGTCTATCAACAACACATTGAGGCAGCCACACTCTTAGGACCACAATGCACAACCAATCATAGACCACACAACACAATTCAGCATAGGAGACAAGCTAACTTCACATTACACTTAAGACTCTTAATCTTAGTTATTCACACATTTACATAGGGGTACGTAGGTAAGGGAACATCAACCTTCACAACTCATCAATGGAAGCACCTAAGCCTATACCTAAGATAGTTATACACATGCATACACAATAGTCATACAACCTAGATCACAACTAGAATAGGAAACTAGGCATGAGCTTCATATTGGATGATCATCACCTACACACATTCATAATATCATCTAGTTTACTTCATAATTAACACATATATATTGGCAATAAAGTAAACACCGCCACAATAAGTGGACCATACCACACAATGCCATACAAGGCTTCATCAACTAACAATTCTATATAAAGTAGAAGGGAAGAGCCATTCTTAACAATTGATCAATCTTTGATCATCATTGATCAATGTAACTTTTTACTCAACAATTAATGTATAGGGCAGTAGCTAAATGTACTTTAATCATAAAAGAAACCATGTACAAATCACTACAAGATCATGCTTACAACCTAGTACAATACATTACCAATATACTAGAAAGTAGAGAAACATAATCACTTACTAGTATTCCTTGCTTAGATCATCATGATCAACATTCACAATATACCAATAAACCAATCTAGGGTAGTATCTAGACATAATAATCAAGTCTAAATCATGCTTCATCTACCCTAGAACTTAGATCACATCATGTACATAGCATTGTAAATCTATAGCTAAGAGCATGTAAATCAATCCTTACCAACACTCCTTTGTTTTGATCATCAAGGATTCATACCCACAATTCATCAATAACATACAAGTAAGGCAGTAGCTACAATTTTTTTACATAAACGAATCATATATACATGTACTAGAGAATCGATGTTACAGTGAAGTCCATGCTTTAACAATCAATAGGAATTAGAGATCAAATATTCAAGCATCAATCCACATTGGTCCAATATCACATAATAATTCTTCACATTACTATGTAGGCAGTAGATATAATCAATTTCAACATGTTAGAATCATAATTCAATCAACATCAGTTCAAGATCACAAAGCCTATACTTAGGCTAAAACGATAGTTTAAAGAAAGCATGGGTTCATCATGCAATTGGATTTAAATCCACGGTAAAATAAATACATTATCAAGAATTCATCATCCGAAAGCCTTTGAAAATATTTTGAGAAAGAACTCATGTCTAGATTGAAGAAGAAGAGATTTGATCATATCTTCTCTTTGAAAACTTTGAGATTAACTCTCTAGATGGATGGATAAATAGAGATGAAGGATCACCATACATTAATGTAGAATAAAACCTCTAAAACATGATGAAGAACCCATAGGAATCCAAGCTCCAAGCTTTTCTTGAGCTTCACCTTCAATGGAGGTTCTCAAAAAAGAGTTTGGTTTGGGAGGAAAGTCTAATTTTTGTGAATTAAATTGGGGGTTGTCACGTTTTTGATCCCTTAAATACACCCAAAAATAGCCAAATAAACCATGTAGGGTCAGGTTATCATGTGGGGTGAATTTCCCATTCACCCCATAATGGGACAAAGTGCATGCAGTTAAATGCAGCCTGCATCGACGGTCAGCCATCGACGCCCCTTAGGACCATCGACTGGCCGTTGGTGGCCTCCGTTGTTTGGGTATGAGGCTGCCCTTTGGCTGAGACTTCTCCAGGATAAGTCCCAATCGACTATTCACCATCGACGAAGCGTAGGTGAACCTACTAGCCGTCGACTGAAGGGACTTTTGCGGGGCCCATGGGGAGTCGCACCCGGACGTTTCCAACGTAAATATATACCTTAACATGAAATGATACTATGTGATGTGGGTTACTCATATGAACATGTGTTTTGTATCTATTGCTAAAGTATGATATTTTGTACTCTTAATGATATATGATGTGAAGTTGGACATTGGTTATGGTTCTTGTTAGGTTTACTTGATTAAGTAAGGTTATGAGGCTTTACTTAGTCATTGCACAAGTGGACTTAATGAGTGTCATGAGTAATGGTCTTGCTTTGGTTATGATTATATGACTTGATGATAGAGTTGTATTTGATTATGGGTTCAAGTATGTTGATATGCATATGACTTGATTAGACATAAGGATGTGAGTCTTGCGGAGTACATGGTATTGACTTAATGAATATGTATTATTGACTTGTATTGGTTATTGAATGTGCATAAGGCTTTTCAAGTAAAATAGCATGCTTTATTGAAATGTCCCTTTTATCATGATTTTATATTTTATGTGTGTGTGGTCTAATACTTAGTACAAGTGATGTGCTAACCCCATTTCTCCCTTTTTCCCAAGATTTTAGGTTCCGATCGTTGAAGGGCTTGTGACGACTTTTGAAGAAGACTTAGAATTCTCACTCATCCAAGTTGGGCAAGTCCTCACTTTCCGAGGACAATGCCACTATCGAGATATTGATGTTGTTCTAGTTATAAAACTTTTAGTTCTTTCCCTTTTATTTGAGTACTAAAGATTGTATAGCCTATATGTGGCTTTGTTACATTGATGTATGGGATATTCTCAATTGTTATACTCTTGTTAGATGGTTATGAGATGATACATCCATTTTGAGACTGTTATATTTTATATATATGTATGTGCAATAAAAGTATAAGATTATGTAATCTTTTTATACGAAGGTCTATGTATACTCGATATGAATATATTATATGTATGCAAGAAGTCTATGTAAACCTCATGATAGATAGAAAAGTTTTAAATTTTGCATTTTAACCTATGAATGTAATGATGTAAACTAAGAGGCTAGTCTTAGTCCTCTCCGAGGACAACGACGCCAGTTACGTCTAGGGGGTGCTCCCCAGATGTGATAAACTTGGTATCAGAGCATTAGATTGAATATCTTTAGAGTCGATGTCTCACTCAACCACGTCTATGTAGATTCTTACTCATAATTGGGAAGTGCGCCACACTTATGAATAGGAAACCATATGATGCTTAGGAAACTCTCATTTTCTTGAAAATCCAATATCGTGCCTTTAGAATAGTGACTCTATGTGCCCTTAGCATCTAATCTTTTTATTGTGATTATAGGCAATGAATACTCGAAGAACAGTCACTCGAAGACTTGATGAAGAGATTTCCAATGCGGAAGTTCCTCCCCGGGGCAATCAAGTCCCTTCTCTGGAAGAAGTTGCTAATGATGACCAAGCTTCGGTCAATCCAACACCTTTGATGGATGGTGACATAAGAGAAGCCTTTCTCTAAATGGCCCAAGTCATTACTACACAAACACAAGACGTCACCACTCAAGCACAAGCCATGACGGCTCAAGCTAATCGGGAGGTGGTACCCCGAGAAAACCAACATGTTGGCACTATGGAATCCCGTTTGAGGGATTTCACTAGGATTAATCCCCATACTTTCTATGGGTCCAAAGTTGAGGAAGACCCCCAAGAGTTCATTGATGAAATCTACAAAATTCTATATGCTATGGGGTTGACTACTAGTGAGAAAGCCGAGTTAGCCACTTACCAACTCAAAGATGTTGGCCAAACTTGGTATGTACAATGGAGAGACAATAGGCCTTTAAGGGGTGGACCAGTGACATGAGAGATTTTCAAGAAGGCTTTTCTTGATCGATTCTTTCCTAGAGAGAAGAGGCAAGCCAAAGTGAAAGAATTCATCAACCTTCGTCAAGGACATATGAGTGTACTTTACTACTCTTTGTAATTTACTAAATTGTCAATGTATGCTCCTTCTTTGGTTTTCGACCCTAGGGATGAAATGAGCCGCTTTGTGACGGGAGTGTCGGATACTTGAAAGAAGAATGTCATTCGGCTATGCTACATGATAATATGAACATTTATCGTCTCATGGTTCATGCTCAACAAGTGGAGGAGACAAGGGTTAAGAGAAAGAGTAGGGATGCCCATAGGGCAAGGTCTTTTGATGGTGAATCTTCAAAGGGTAGACTTGGTGTCCAAGACAAGCCTAGGTTCAAGAAGAGGTTCTCTAATCAAGTTCCCTCCAAGTTCCCTAAGGCTCATGATGATAGGGTGTCTAACCCTATGTCTCAAAAGGGAAGGGGTACTAGTTCACCAACCAAGAAGTCAACATCTGGAAAGTGTGGCAAGAAGAATTATGATGATTGCCTCGTTGGGACGGACAATTGCTTTGGTTGTGGCAATAGTGGCCACAAAGTGAGGGATTGCCCTAATGTGAAGGGCCAAGAAAAGGGTATCGGTCAAGCTCACAGAAGTGGTTCTAATGTTGATGCTCCGAAGAATAATTGCTTCTATGTTCTCCGCTCTAGAGGTGAACAAAATACTTCTCCCGATGTGGTGACTGGTATGTTGAAAGTCTTTTCTATTGATGTATATCCTTTACTTTATCCCGGTGCTACCTTGTCATTTGTTACACCTTTAGTAGCTAAAAATTTTAACATTTTGGCCGATATCCTGAGTGAACCTTTCTCGATGTCTACTCCGGTGGGTGATTCAGTTTTTGCAAAAAGAGTATATAGAAATTGTACTATAATGTTGCCCAATAGATTTACTCATGTTGAACTAGTAGAACTTGATATGTATGATTTTGATGTCATTTTGGGTATGGATTGGTTGCATGCTTGTTTTGCTTCAATAGGTTGTAGAACGAGGGTGGTGAAGTTTAACTTTCAAACTGAGCCCGTTTTAGAGTGGAAGGAAGGAAATTCTATTCCTAGAGTTCGTATCATTTCTTGTTTGAAAGCTTGTAAGATGATCTCTAAGGGTTGTTTATATCATATAGTAAGCGTCAAAGATTTAGAATCCGAAATTCCTTCCATTGATTCGGTCCCTGTAGTGAGGGCATTTCCGGAGGTCTTTCCTAATGATCTTACCTGTATTCCTCTTGAACGGGAAATTAATTTTGGTATCGACTTGCTACCGGATACAAATCCCATTTTAATTACTCCTTATCGGATGGCTCCGGCCGAATTGAAAGAGTTGAAGGCTCAACTCAAAGATTTAGTAGACAAGGGCTTTGATCGGCCTAGTATTTCTCCATGAGGTGCTCTGGTATTGTTTGTGAACAAGAAGGATGGATCACTTGGAATGTGTACGATTACCGTCAACTCAACAAAGTCACAATCAAGAACAAGTATCCTCTCCCTCGGATTGATGATTTATTTGATCAACTCCAAGGTGCGAGTTACTTTTCCAAGATTGACTTAAGGTCGGGATATTCCCAAGACAACAGTTCGAACAAGATATGGTCACTATGAGTTCTTAGTAATGTCTTTTAGTCTCACTAATGCTCCGACGGCGTTCATGGACCTAATGAATAGGGTGTTTCGAAGTTACCCTAGATTCATTTGTCGTTGTCTTCATTGACGACATCTTGGTATATTTGAAAAATGAGGGTGAACACATGGATCATTTGAGAGTACTAAGGGTTTTGTGGTATATTGTGATGCATCCCGAGTCGGGTTGGGGTATGTTCTTATGCAACATGGCATATTTATAGCCTATGCTTCTAGGCAACTCAAAGTTCATAAGAAAAATTATCTGCTCATGACCTTGAGTTAGCGGTCGTG
The DNA here is from genome assembly GCA_022817965.1 of Solanum lycopersicoides. Classification (NCBI taxonomy): domain Eukaryota; kingdom Viridiplantae; phylum Streptophyta; class Magnoliopsida; order Solanales; family Solanaceae; genus Solanum; species Solanum lycopersicoides. The sequence continues at coordinate 36,397 of JAJJBR010002039.1, forward strand.
GTTTTTGCCTTGAAAATATGGAGGCATTATTTCTATGGGGTTCATGTTGATGTGTATACGGACCATAAAGTCTTCAATATGTATTCACTCAAACGGAGTTGAATCTCCGGCAAAGGAGATGGTTAGAGTTGTTGAAAGACTATGACATGAGTGTTCTCTATCACCCCGGAAAGGCTAATGTGGTAGCGGACCCTCGAAGTCATTTGTCCATGGGAAGTGTGTCCTATGTGGAGGAAGCCAAGAGAAACCTAGTGAAACATGTTCATAGGTTGGCTCGTTTAGGGGTTTGAATTGAAGGTTCGCCAAATGGTGGTATTGTCGCACATCATAACTCTGAGTCGTCTTTTGTGGTTGAGGTGAAGTCTAAGCAACACCTTGATCCATTATTGATGGAGTTGAAAGAATCGTTTCTTGGAAAGATGAATGAGTCATTCTCCCAAGGGGGGATGGTGTTCTTAGGTATCAAGGGATATTGTGTGTGCCTAATATGGATGATTTGAGGAGTAGGATCCTTGATCAAGCTCATGGGGCCCATTTCTCTATTCATCCGGGTTCTACAAAGATGTACCATGATCTTAGAGAGGTGTTTTGGTGGGATGGCCTAAAAAGGGATATTGCGGAGTTTGTTGCAAAGTGTCCCAATTGTCAACAAGTGAAGGCCGAGCACCAAAATCCGAGTGGTCTACTACAAGAAATCCAAATTCCTACTTGGAAGTGGGAAGATGTCAACATGGATTTCTTAGTAGGGTTGCCTCGGACTCGAAAGCTATATGACTCTATATAGGTGGTAGTGGATAGAATTACCAAATCCGCTCACTTTATTCCCGTTAAGTTTACTTCTTCGGCGGAAGATTATGCAAGAATCTATATTGACAAGATAGTGAGTCTTCATGGGGTTCCTTTGTCCATCATATCGGATATAGGTACTCAATTTACATCTAGTATTTGGAGATTATTTCAAAGAGGTTTGGTACTCAAGTGAAGTTAAGCACCGCTTTTCATCCTCAAACGGATGGTCAAGCAGAGCGGACTATTCAAACTCTTGAAGATACGCTTAGATCTTGCATCATTGACTTTAAGGGAAATTGGGATGAGCATTTGCCTTTGGTGGAGTTCTCGTATAATAATAGTTTTCATTCATCCATATATATGTCTCATTATTAAGCTTTGTATGGTAGGAGGTGTAGGTCTCCTATTGGGTGGTTTGAGGTTGGTGAGTCTTTGCTTCTTGGTCCCAATTTGATTTACAAGACGTAGGATAAAGTTCTTATCATGAGGAACCGGTTGCAAACAGCCTATAGTCGGCAAAAGTCTTATGCCGATCATAGGAGAAGAGAATTAGAGTTTGAAGAAGGTTACAAGTTGTACTTGAAGATTTTGCCCATGAAAGGGGTGGTTAGATTTGGCAAAAAGGGGAAGTTGAGTCCTCGTTTTGTGGGTCCCTATGAAATCTTTCAACGGGTTGGTAAGGTTGCATATGAGTTGAAACTCCCTAGTGAACTATCTTCGGTTCATCCGGTTTTCCATGTTTCTATGCTTATGAAGTTTATCGGTTATCCCGAGTCTATTCTTACGATTTAGGGTCTTGGTGTGAAGGAGAACCTCTCCTATGAGGACGTTCCGTTTCAAATCTTTGTTCATCAAATGAAGAGGTTGAAGAACAAAGAGGTGGCCTCCGTAAAAGTGTTATGGAGAAACCACCTAGTTGAGGGAGCAACATGGGAGGCCGAGGCCGACATGAAGTCCTGTTATCCTCATCGTTTTTCCTAATGAAGGTTAGTTGGTTTTACTAATAATGAAATTAATGAATAAACTTTAAGTTGCTTTGATTTTTGGTGAAGATTTTCAAAAATGTTCTAGTTACAGTGAAGTTATGCCTATAGACTTGAAAATTTGCAATTCTTCTTGTTTTGAGTTATGTTGTGCATTTTGATATGGTGAGTCTTTAGGAAATGATATTGAGCATGTTGATAGTTTGAGTTTTGGAATAATTGACTCCTTAATGGTATGTTGAGCTCATGTTGTTGTGAGAGGAAATTCCTCATAATGTGATTTGACTATGTGTAACTGCCATGATTGATGTTGTAACGCATGTTTTAATGTATTGTTGTTGGTTGGGCTACCAGTCTTGAGTCTATTCCTTCCTCCCAAAATATTTTAGTGTCATTCGGGGACGAATGTTCCTAAGGGGGGATAATGTAACACTCTGAAAGTCTAAGACGTTTTCTAGAACCTAACATGAGTGTCTAAGGGTTGTGTCACTGTTTTAAGGTCCATAATAGTGTATATAAGTCATTTAGGAAGTTTGGAAATCAAAACGTCAAAGAACGTCCATGATGCACAAAAACTAGTTCAAGAGGTGCTAGTGTGTCTTAGCCTATTTGACTAAATTTTAGGAGTTGGAAAATGATGAAATTTGGTGGAAAGGTTTCTAACACGTATTAGAGTTAGTTTATAGTCTAAACATCCGGGTACGACTCCCCAAGGACCATCCAAAGGCCCTTGAGGAGGACCCTTCATGTTTGGCAAAAAGCTGCCAAAAAGGCAGTGTCCAACGACGAATTGCAGGTGACGGCTCGTGGTCCAATCGATGGGGCGTCGATGGCCACCATCGATGGTCCCTTAGAAAAATTTGAGAGGGGCCTGTTTTGGAGAGTCTCTGTCACAAACGACGGACCAACAGGACGGTTGGTCCTTTGGCCGTCGTTTGACAAACGGGCCCTTGGTCGGGGCTTCGTCTGTTAGCCCACTGATTTGCTGCACGTTTTTAAGTTAGATAAATTAATTAATTAGGTGGTTCGTTAATTAGTTAGGGGTTAAGGGAGGTATAATTAAGTTAGTTAATGACCTATATAACGACCCTAACCTAATTAAACTAACATAAGCCCTCATAATTCCCAAAACCCAAATTGCTCTTCCATCTCTCTTCTTTCTCTCTCCCAAGTAGAAGAACACCATAGAAGACCAAGGTCAAGGGTTCTAGGGCTGCTAAAGGTCAAGTTTATCCATCAAACTTCATCAATTAACAAGGTATGGGATCTCTTTTCCCAAAGGGTTCCTTCAAATTGATTTCAAAAAGATGAAATTCAAGTGGGTTTTCTTCCAATACGAAATTGATCTTGTGAATTACTTTGTTTATGATTTCTTTTGGATATTATGAGTAGATTAACATGTATTATAACTCAATTATGTTACTTCTTGATGTATTGGTCTAAATTGTAGAAGATGACCTATTTCCCTTAACCCTAGGTTGTGATCTTGAATTGAATTATCTAGTATTGATGTAATTGTCTTTGTTAATGTGTGAATTACTATCCTATGTTGTTATTATGCCAATTTATGAATAGATTGAGATGTATTGTAATGCTATCATGCTAGTTCTTGAGTAATTGACCTAGGTTGTGAAGTAGATCATGAATTTGACCTAAGTCTCTAACCTTAGGCTATAAACTAGTGATGGATTGTTGTGAAGTGAATCAATTGACTTCATTATTATGTTTATTACTATTGTGTGATGATATTATACCCATTTTTGGATTGAATTAGATGGTTGATGCTAAAACCTTGATGATGACTTGTGAAGGAGATTGGGGTAAGTCTTGTGATCTCAACTCTTTACTTCAATTATGGTTACTTGTGATTAAGTGTTGGTGTTATATTGAAGTATACCTTATGTTAAGATTAATAGGGTTGGTATGCTGTTGAATTTAAATGTCTTAAACTATGGATTGTGAGTTGTTGGCTAAGATGTAAATGTTATAAAGATGTTGATAACTTACCAATGTGCCTTATCATGATATGATTATGTGAATGTGCTAACCTCACATGTATGAATTGTAATGAAAGAAAAATACTCATGCAATTCTTATTGAGCTATGATGATGGTTATATAAGGGATAGACCCTATGACCTAAATTAGGCTATGATTGTTAATAAAGGCTTAAAGACATTTCAAAATGGGACTCTAGCTTAGCACCAAGTGAACTAGAGTGAGGAGTGTCCCTTACAACATAGGGAAGGTAGGATCACTAACGTACTCATGAGATTGGAGACTATAATGCATGTAGCATAAAGAGAGTCCAAATATATCTCCTAGTTCTTGAACTATGTTGCCCCATAGGAATACTAGCTAGTGGATCAACGTAGTTGCTATGTTCATGTTTTGGTACTACCTTGACAAGTAGTTCACCTTCTTTCGGTGTAGGGTTCCATGACACCGGATTCCACATTAGCTCATGTCGTCTATGTCGGGTAAGGCAAGATGTTCCCAAAATGTAAAATGAAGTAATGGAATTAACTCTAACTAGGATGACCTAAGGGCTTTAACTTAGTATAGGTAGGGGTATGGGACTCTACCTATACATTGAACTAGTTATGACTTGAAGGGAGTCTGGGAAGGATGTTCTTATGTATATATATGCTTATAAATTTAAATGATATGTATATGATGATCTTACATGAAATGACACTATGTGATGTGGGTTACTCTTATGAACATGTGTTTGGTCTCTATTGCTAAAGTATGATATTTTGTACTCTTAATGATATGCTATGTGAATTTGGACATTGGTTATGGTTCTTGTTAGGTTTACTTGATTAAGTAAGGTTATGGGGATTTACTTATTCATTGCACAAGTGGACTTAATGAGTGTCATGATAATGGTCTTGCTTTGGTTATGATGATATGACTTGATGATTGAGTTATATTTGATTATGTGCTCAAGTATGTTGATACGTATGTGACTTGATTAGACTTAAGGTTGTTGGTATTGCGGAGTACATGGTATTGACTTAATGAATATGTATTATTGACTTATATTGGTTATTGAATGTGCATAAGGATTTTCAAGTAAAATAGCATGCTTTATTGAAATGTCCCTTTTTAGCATGATTTTATATTGTATGTGCATGTGGTCTCATACTTAGTACAAATGATGTGCTAACCCCATTTCTCCCTTTTTCCCCAACATTTTAGGTTCCGGTCGTTGAAGGGCTTGTGACGACTTTTGAAGAAGACTTGGAATTCTCACTCATCCAAGTTCGGTAGATCCTCACTTTCCGAGGGCAATGCCACTATCGAGCTATTGATGTTGTTCTAGTTATAATACTTTTAGTTCTTTCCCTTTTATTTGAGTACTAAAGATTGTATAGTCTATATGTGGCTTTATTACATTGACGTATGGGCTATGCCCAATTGTTATACTCCTGTTAGATGGTTATGAGATGAGATATCCATTTTGAGAATATGTTATATTTTATATATGTGTATGTGCAATAAACGTAGAAAGACTATGTAATATTCTTTTATGAAGGTTTTATGTATACTCGATATGAATATATTATGTGTATGCGAGAGGTCTATGTAAACCTCATGATAGATAGAAGAAAAGTTTTAAATTTTTCGCATTTTTAACCTATGAATGTAATGATGCAAACTAAGAGGCTAGTTTTAGTCCTCTTCGAGGACGACGATGCCGGTTACGTCTAGGGGGTGCTCTCCGGATGTGACAGATAGGTTGACATGTCCACATTGATTAATTCTAATGCTGAAAACAAAGCGTCATAAAAGGTAATGTGAATAATTGCTTGTGTGTGATGTGTTGATAATGGAGAATGGTTTGAAATTCTTGTAGAATCATTGTTGATATTATTGTGAATTATGCAATGTTATGCAAATATTCATCTCCTCATTATTTTTGTGAACATGTCATTTGCATTTTTCTGAGACATGGTTGTGACAACTGTTATGTGCATTGAGAAAGAATGATAAATTAAAGAGGTTGTACCATTTCGAGGGTCGTATCGCGCGCTGCAATGAATGTTGTATTTCGAGGGACGTATCGCACGCCACAATGGATACTATATATTGCAGGACGTAGCGCGCGCCGCGATGGTTACTATTATCGAGGGCGTATCGCACGCTGCGATTGATGCATGGACAGATATGTCCCTCCTAGGTCCCGGACTGAGATACAGCGGGTGTGTATCACTAGGTCATACATGCATCATTATACTTGACATTACATTCCATTGCATTGCACATACTTATCATTAGTGAACTTGATATTGTGTTTTGCTGATCTTGTGAATGCCTTTCTGCGGAACTTGTGATTGATGAATACTTAGCTTGTTGTTGAGAATATGCAGTTTGTTGAAGTGTTGTTGTTGAGTATATGTAATTTGTTGAAGTGTTGTTGTTGAGGATATGTAATTTGTCAAAGTATTTTTGTGGAGGATATGCAATTTGTTTATGTGTTGTTGTTGATCTGTGTTATGTAAACTGTGAGTTGTTAGGTTAGGCTGATTTTTATTCAGGTTGTAGTTGTGAAGTTTCGGTTGGGGTGGTAGGAGTACCCGTATTTTATTCTCTTAGCTTGTGTTTAGAGGTTTACTTGCTGAGTACCGTGTGGTTTGGTACTGACCCCTTGCTTCTACAATTTTTTTGTAGGTTACTAGCCCGGAACTTACTGATATATTCTCTTCTTTACTGAGGCTTCTTGGAGATTTGTGAGGTAGTTGTTTGTCATCTCAGCAGACCTTCTTACTCTTGTTTATGATTTTTTTCTACTCTAGAAATAATGATATATGAGACTTATATAATTTTTTTTGATTCAATTGTATACTTTAGAGGCTTGTACATGTGACAATCAAATTTTTTAGGGTATTTTAAGTTGATAGTAAATTTTCCACATTTTATTGTAATAGTTGAGTTGTAGGCTGACTTGTCTTGGTGGGATAAGACGAGTGCCATCACGCCCATTTTTGGGTCGTGACACATTTAGACCCTCAAACAAATCAGTGCGAGCAAGAAATTCAAAAGATAATTTATTTGCAGAATATTGCAAATCAACTGTCAGATGCATTTATTAACTTTCCATGGATTACTAAATCATATATCCCGCCTGCTAATGTTCAAGTTCTAGTTGATGTCCCTATAGGACAAAATGTTAAGGAAAATAAGTTTGAACCACGCTTAAAATGTGGTAGACGAATTGGTTCCAAGAATAAAAATCCTCGAAAAAGAAAAAGGAACAAATGATAAAGATGATTATAATATGGAGGCAATTAATTATGAAGAGCTCCGATACATAATAAATTATAACACCACTAAGGAGGTCTATGAACCTGAAAACAATGAGAATGAGTACATCTCAATAAATTATGTCTCAATGAGAAAAAGGTAAAATCGAAATAATATTATGGTGAATAATATTTTGCCTATAATGTTACACTTGAAATAATGCAACAAAATGAGGATTCAGAATCAAGATCTGTTAATGAATGTAGACAGAGAAATAATTGATTAAAATGGAAGGAAGTAATTCAAATAGAATTGGCTTCACTTGAAAAACGTAAAGTTTTTGGATCAATAGTCTGAACACCTAAAGGGGTCAAGCCAGTTGCGTACAAATGGATTTTTGCGTGAAAACACAAAGAAAGTGGTAAAGACGAACGATATAAAGCACGACTTATGGCACAAAAATTTTCGCAAAGGCCTGACATTGATTATGAGGAGACGTATTCTCTTGTGGTACATGCAATTACCTTTAGGTATCTGATAAATATGACGATTCATGAAAAACTTTAAATGCATCTAATGGACCTTGTCACAAACTATTTATATGGCTGACTAGAACACAATATTTTTATGAAAATTCTTGAAGCACTCAAAGTGCCTGAAGCATATAAAAATTCAAAGAAAAATTGTTCAATAAAGCTTCAGAAATCCTTATATGGATTGAAACAATCAGGGTGAATGTGACATAATTGTCTTAATAATGAATACTTGCTAATGAAAGAGTATAAAATGAATCTATTTATCCTTGTATTTTTATACGAAAGTCAAAATCTTAATTTGTAATAATATGTTTATGTTGATGACTTGAACATCATTGGAACTCCTGAAGAGATTTCATAAGTTGTTGAGTGTTTGAAGAAAGAATTTGAAATAAAAGGTCTTTGTAAGACAAGATGTTGTCTGGGCATTCAGATTGAACATTTGATAAATGAAATATTTATCCATCAGTCAACATATACTGAAAGTTTTTAAAGCAATTTCACAGGGATAAATCACACCCATTAATTATATATGGTTGTGAGATCTCTTGATATAAATAAAGATCTATTCCGACCTCAAAAAAAGGATGAAGAGCTTCTTGGTGATAAAACGCCATATCTTAGTGCTATTGAAGCACTAATGCACCTTTCCAACAATACCCCACTAGATGTTTATTTTTCAGTACGCTTAGTGGCGAGATTCATCTCAAGTCCAACAAGAAGACATTGAAAAAGTGTTAAGCATATATTCAGATATATTCAAGGAACAATTGATATGAGATTATTGTATTCTAATGCATCCAAGTCAGAATTTACCGGTTATGCAGATGCAGGATACTTGTCTGACCCACATAAAGTCGGATATTAGAAAGACTATTTATTCACATATGGTGGTACAACTATATCATGGCGTTCGATGAAGCAAACAATAACTGCTACTTCTTTGAATCATGCAGAAACAATAGTTATTCATGAAGCTAGTCGAGAGTGTGTATGGTTGAGATCAATGACTCTACACAATTTGCAATTATGCAGTCTTTCTGTGCAAACAAAGATTCCAACGATATTGTATGAAGATAATGTTGCTTTCATAGCTCAATTAAAGGGAGAATATATCAAAGAAGACCGAACAAAGAATATTTCACCTAAGTTCTTTTTCACACATGATCTTTAACAAAATGGTGCGATAAATGTTCAACAGGTTCGTTCGAGCGATAATCTTGCAGATTTTTTTACTAAGGCATTGCCAACGTTAATATTTGAGAAGCTAAGATATAAGATTGGAATGTGTCGTCTACAAGATATCAAATAAAGTTTTCATCCGGAGGGGGGGGGGGTAAAATATGCATTGTACTCTTTCCCTTCACTAGACTTTTTTACACTGGATTTTTCCTAGTAAGATTTTAATGAGGCACATTATCTATAAGCATCCCAGGGGAGCGTTACAAATATATTTAATTATATGGATGTTTCTATTCATTCTACACCGAATGTAATGTCCTGTTTAATGTATCACTTAAAAAGCTTCTAACGTATTTGCTTAACATTATAAACGGGTGATTTTTTCATCCTATAAAAGAGTATGCTTCACCCTTGTGAAAGACAACAATTGAAGAGATTAAAGTAAGACTCTCAACTTTATATTTTCCATCATACTTTATCTTACTTTCTTGTTTAAGTATTCTTGTAATTTCCTCTTGTTTTACAACAAAATCATCATAGTTATGGGTTATTAATATTTCTTTCTGTAGTTGTTGAAACTATACGTTGAGGAGGGGAGTTTTCTATTCCTTTGGGAGATATTATCTTATACTCCCTCCATCTCATATTATATGTCACATTATTACTTGCACTTGTATTAAGAAATGATGTAATTTTACCCTTCTACCCTTATTTCATGTTTTCTTAAATCAACTTTACTAATAAATGACAAGATTAATTAACTATTCTATCAAGTGTATAATAGGCAAAATATAGTAATTTATGCATAAATTTTTATAAAATGACAAATATTTTGATCCAACTATTTATAAAAATAAATGACATACAAAAGTGGAACGGAGGGAGTATATATTCCATGTGTTTCCACTTTGAGGAGGTAGTAGAACAGAATATCAATACTAAGAAACAAAGTTTTCTTCTTCCATTCTTGAGTGTTGGGTCATCTTTAAGAAGAGCTTGTTGAACAGAAAATCTTTATTACTTTCTGGCTCCTAGTTTTATATAAGAAGAGCTTGTTGAATCCTGAGAGATACACTCTACCCGGATGAAATATCCTCAAGGACAGTGTCTTTTGACACGCCTCAAGCTATGAAGATTTCCTAGAAGAGTTTGTGGTGAAGTACAAGCTTTAGGGAATTTCGTACAAATGTTGGTGATGAAGGCATTTTTGGCAAGGTTTCCAACATAATTCACTCTATTCCTTTTCATCACCAACACAATTATGACGAATAATACTAATGTTAATGTCAAAACTGTTGGAATTAATGCATTCACACCTTGATGTTTAGTCTTTAATATTGTCTCTTAATAATTTTTTAGAAGTCTTTTAGGAGTTTATGATACATGTATCTAATAAATTGTGACATATATATCTAGTTATTTGTGCAATACTTTTGATTTTATATTTTGTTAGTATAAATAAAGATGTAATAGATGATTCTAATCATCTCAAATGATCTTAAATAATCTATATAAAACTTAAGTATTCTCTTAAAAAAAAAATATTCTCCTTCTATATTTCCTAAAAAATATATGTAGTAATTTCCATATATCAATGCACTCTGATTTCTCTTTAATTTTTCTTGTCTTCAATAAATACATATGTATAGCTCCGTGGTGCATATAAATACAGCTCTCTCGTATTATTTTTTTTCTCACATTCTAATTATTCTATTTTGACCAAGTCTTCTTTTTCATTAAAAAAAAATCCATAATACGCCAAAAGAATTATCATCACAAAGTAGATATTTTGAGACTGCTACATGAGAGGCTAGTGATTGTGTTGCTGTGACATATTTTCAGTACTAGTTACACAACATCAAATGCAAATAATTAAAGGTATATAGAAGAAACTAAACATAATAATTAATGTCAGTAATTGTGAGGTTGAAGGCTAATAGGAAGTCCTTCAAGAGGGGTAGGCATTGGATCATATATCATTTTCTCATTGGGAATAAGTAATTTCCAATTAAATTTCCTGACTAAGATGTGCAGAAAGATGAGAATCTCCAGACGAGCAAACTCTTTTCCTATACACATTCGAGGTCCTCCCCCAAATGGAATATATGTATATGGTGCAGGTCCAACTCCTTCAAATCTTGATGGTTCTAAGCTTGTTGCGTTGGGGAAAATCTCTGGATCCAAACTTGTTAAACCAGTATTCCAGTAAAACTGTTCCAACATAAATAAATCAGTTTTTACTTCTATGCATAAGAAACTATTTATATAACATTAACCCAATTCAATTTCAAGTAAATCACATGATAAAAATAGTAATCTATCTTTCCAATTTCATTGTCCTAAGTTTGTTTTAGAAATAATATCGCTTTCATTTTATGATAATTCTTTAATTACAGCTTTCAACATAGCGTATTTATGATTACAAGATGAAAGAATATTTTTGATAAATTTGACATATCTTTAATTTGAGATCACAAGATTCAAATTTTTTTTTTTTTTTTTACTTTATGAAATTGTATCAAGTCAAATAAGCAAATAAATTAAAACCCTAGAATATTCCCTTTCTCTCATTTTGATATGACGATCTTTTTCCTTTTCAATGAAATGATTTTCAATCACACAAATATCTAAAAATTAATTTAAACCACACATTTCAATAGTTTTCTTTTCCTTCAACACATTATCAAGTCAAAATGTCTCCACGAAGGAAATATAATTTTACCTTCCAGCCCTTAGGGATATGATAACCTCCATAATTTATATCCACGATTGCTTCTCGATAAGCCCCCATTATAGGTGGTGTTAGTCTCATAACTTCAGATACTACATTCCAAGAATACTTCATCTTTTGTATATCATCCCAATTCAAAAACTCCCCTTCTTTCTTTGATGATGCTATCTCAATATGCTCTGCTTTTCACCAATTAATTAAAAAAAAACGATATATCAAAAAGACACAATAATTTAACGTGATTCAATTAATGAACGAACCTTGCAGAATGTTTTGATAAACTTGAGGGTGCTCCGCAAGTCTCTTAATGAGTAAAGTAAGAGTGACAGATGAAGTGTCATGACCAGCAAAGAGAAACAACAATATGTTATTAACAATAAGTAATTCAGACATGTACTTTCCATTTTCATCAGGACATGACAACAAATGAGACAAAATGTCTTGTGAAGGTGATGCTATTTTCTGTTCCAAAGCTTCTCTTCTTTTCTTTACAACTTGTAATAATTCTTTCCTAATAGCAGTTGTACCTTTCATTGCTTTGTAAAATGATGTACCAGGTAAATTTATAGGGAGGGAAATTAGTCCTTTCAATAAAAGGTTGAACTCCGTAGAAAGCCTTTCAATTTCATTTTGTTCTTCAATGCTCATGAATAGTTGACATGCCACTTTGAAAGTATATAATTTTACCAGAGGAAACACCTTCACCTTCTCTTTACCTTCAAAAATAAGGAAAAATTGGTAAATATGTATGGAAAAAAGAAAAATATACTCTTAAACTATCGTAAATGATATTTGTATATCTTTTATTATATTTTCGGTACATTAATGACCTTACCATCCAAATTTTAGAGCGTATATACCCTTTATACTAACAGTGATACACTTGTCCTGACCCAAAATTTATTAAATTTTCTACCAAAAATCAAATTTTATGCACTAAACATATGTACTAAATATCTAGTAAGAGGAGAATACTGCAAGTGTTACCTTGCCAATAATTCATAAATATAGACCAAGAACAGCAAAATATTAAATGTTACTCCATTTATTTTGAAAATAATAATCTAGTCTGATTTGGTACGAAAATTAAGAAATAAAAAAATATTTTTTAATTTTATGGTCTTAAATTAAAGTTATGTCAAATATATTAATAAATGTCTTTTAATTTTACGATCTTAAACCCGTCATATGAAAAATTAAAACAAAAAAATTAAGAGGTCACTTTTTTTTATATATATAAAACGGACTAAAAAGGAAACAAGTTCATTTATTTTTAAACAAAACAAATATATTGAGTAAATCTCTAATAAGAGGTTAGTTAAAGTGTTACCTTGCCAATAATTCGTAAAATGGTGGTGTGCAACAAGTTCCATGGTTTTGATGTAGAGTCTAGAAAAAGCATCAGGACTAACAAAAGTAGAAAGCATCTTCCTCATGATTTTGGCTTCTTCTCCAACAGTAGTAATCAAACAAGATCCTATAAGTTTTCTTACTGATGCAGGCCACCAAATAACCACTTGTTTGTTTTCATTGCTAAACAAGAACTTATTCCCACTTGCACCACCTAATACCACCACAGTCTCTCCCATTAACGATGTTTTGAAGATTTTAGACTTATATTTCTCGATTCTCTCTTTAACGAATTTCTCTGGTTTCCCTTCCTTGTTCGCGTTGAGAAAGTCCAGTGTTTCGCCAAGAAATGGCCATCCACAACTTCCAGGAGGATAATTCAATCTCTTTCTTCTCATCACTAAGACAATTATGATGAATAAAGCTAATGGCAATAGCAAAACATATGCAGGAATTTCCATTTCAATGCACTCTGATTTGCTTTTGTCTGTAATTGATGTAAACAACTAGCTATTACGTACAATATATATTTACTCTCGAACCAATTCCGTGGAGTATATAAATACACCTCTCTCCTATTTTGTTTTTATCAAAATACTTCATCTTTTTAAAAAAGAAAGGTTTGGTTTGACTTATAATAAAAATTTAATGAAAATATAAATAAATAATGAAAATTTTCTTTCTTTAGTATTTTAAATTTATATTTTTAAAAAGAAAATAAGAGAAGGAGTCCTTTTTAAAAGTATTCTCTTTGATAAAGAATCCATAATTTTTTATATACTCCGTCAAATTTGACATAGTGAAGAGATAATGTTTTATATACTCTACAAATTTGACAAGTGGGAGTGGAATGATAGAGATTTGGCATAGACTTTTTTGAAATACTTTAATTTATTCCATGATCAAACACAACTCAATTCTTCAAATATTATTTTTTCTTTTGTAAATAAAAACTTATTTTTTTCAATTTTCACAATAAAAAATATTGTGAAACAACGGATTATACTTGAGATAATATCTCATATGGTTATTTAACCCTGAATAAGTCTCTTTGAAATACACTCAACTTTATTTTATAACTCAAAGATTATTCAATTATAAACCAACGTTATTTAGTAACTCAAAATTCATTCAATTAAGAATAGTTTTCTTAGAAAATCTTGAAAATCTTTCGACTATTTGACGTAAAATTAGTATAACTTGCATAAATCTCGTGTGAGGAGTAAATTACACCATATCTCTACTTTTTTTTCTAATTACAATAATTCCTTAATTCTTACACAATCCGAATACATAACTCACAATTCGGATACATTAACAATGATACATTATGTAACAAGATGTTACGCTGAAAAAGAAAAAAAAATCAGAAAATTCCATAAATTACATTTACACATTTCTTCTTACTGTGAATCAGTCATACACAAATTTTAATAGAACCAAAAATTCAAAGAAGAAAAAATCATTTCTTCTCCATATTCATCTTTCTCCATGTTCATCAAAGAACCATTCAATTAGATAAAATTGCGAAAAATTTGATAAGATACCTAATGAATAGTTATTGAACAAATAATTTCTTTTGTGAGTCTCAAATATAGAATTACAAGAGATCGTGAGATGAGAAAAGCTTGAAAATTCAATATATAGTAAAAGAAAATCACGAAGAAGTGTTATTGACAATGGGATTCAATCCCTAGCAAATTGTAACTAGATAGCACAATTCAAAATTCAAAACTCTTCTTCCCAATCATTCATAAACTCTCAATTTTATAATCAAAATTGTTGATAAAATTCGAGATACATTATAAATTAATACAACATTCTTCTTTCTATTCTTCCAAACAAAAAAACTCTCAATTATCGAGGACATTCTTCTTCCTATTCTTCCAAAAAAAAAAAATCAATCATCGACAACATTCTTCTTCCCATTCTACCAAAAAATCGCAATTTTTGAATCAAAATTATCGATAAAAATTTGAGATACATTGGCGATCTTATACATTGTTGAGGTGAAGAAATAATAGCTTGCATTTTTAATGTATCCGCTATGTATTAATACAATGGACAAAAACGTTGAAGAAGGCTGAAGAGCTACATAGCTTTGGTGGATCATCTATCCCTTTTATAATGTGGTGTGATTGTTTATTGAATTGTGTTTTCGAGATGGATAGATTTATCAATACATTATTATTTATGTATCTTGTTTAAATTGATAAGTGTTGTATTTCTGCTAGATACATCAAATAAGTAATTGTTGGCCATAATATGTTATATTTGAGATTGATACATCACAGTTTGATAATTTCTATGTATCATATACATTTAGTATAAATTCAACTTTACGTATCATACCTAAAATCTTTTTTTTGGTGTGTGTGATACATACCACAAAGTTTATGTATCAAGTACATTTGTATTGAACATGATAAACAATGATTAAAGACTCAAAAATATTAGAGTTATGTATCAATGTTAAATATGAACATGTACATTGGATAAAACAAAGGCTATTGAAGTAGTGATGTATCAGATCAATGATAACTCTAACAAAGACGAATTTAAGATTCAAAATAAACGAGATACATTAAAATTTTGTATCTTTCACAGTGATGACCATGCAATGGCACATCCAACTTTTTTTTTTACGTTTTTCAACAGTAGATACCTTAAAAGAAAATATAAAAAGAAAATTAAAAAAAAATTCAACGACGATATGATTAACTAAAATTGCCAAGGTCCAATAAGATTTCAATTGAGGCAGGGGGCGAAATTAATTTTCTTTTAAGATGAAAAATTAAAAGTTAATAATAAAAGTAATTTTAAATTGAAGTGGTGGAAAGAATACACCTCTTGAATAATTTGAAATCATTAATAAGAAATAGAAAAGATTTGAAATTCAAAAATAGATTAATTGATGTAATTATGTAGATATTTGTGGCGTGGAATAAGGAAGGAAAATCATGGATATGAAATTTCAAATTAATGTATCCAGAGAAGGGGATGGTCGAAGAAAAAGAAGGAATTTTAGATATTTTTTAAAATGATAGAAAAAATAAGAAAATATGATAATAAATAGTGTATAGTTAATTTTTCTATAAAAACTAATCATAAGTGAGTGAGTATCAAAAATAATTAATGTGTCGCCAATACTTCATAATCTTCTCCGTCACCGTCACCGCCGGGACCTCTCCTCTCTTAAATCTCTATCACTCCCACTATGCTAAAATTTGATGTGATAAAAAAATTAATTTGGTTCAGAATTAATATGTGATAAAAAGTAAAATCAATTTGGTTCAGAATTATTGTGTGACAAAAAACAAAATAGGAGAGATGTGTATCTATGTAATTTAAGACGAAGAAAAATAAAGAGAAATCAGCATTGGAAATTTCTGCATATGCTTTGACAGTGGCAATATTGTTGGTGGATGAGAAGGAATAAGAAAAAGATATTGACTTTCTGAGAGAAACATTAGACCGAACAAAGAAGGAAAACTAGGCAAATACAAGTCCAAAATCTTCAACAATTCCTTAATGGGGGAGACTATAATGCAAGTATGAACGGTGTAATATTAATTTACAATATTAATTAAGAGTAATGCAAAGTATATAAAATATTACATCATAAAAGGGATGAATTACCCATCCGTTTCAAATTATATTTTGTTAAGTGTGATGTAATGACTTTTAATGTCATTAACATTTCACATACGTTTCATAGAAATCTTCTTCTCTTTGAAACTCCTATTTGCAAATCCTATATAAAGATGTATCTTGGAGTGAGCATAATACACCACTACCAACACAAACAAAAAGAAGAGAAAAACATTTTCCTCTTTTTTTCTTATCTTATTCTTAGAATTTTTTTTTGGCAATTAGTTTTAAGCTACCTCCATAACTTTCAGCCACGAGTGCACGTGTTTGAAAGTAACTGTGCAACCTTGGGGAGAGACCGACTACGACAATTTGCACCGGAGTCGACCCGAAATCGCTTTCAAGGCAAAGGCATGCCACGACACAGTGTTTGTGATAAGTTATATATTACTTTATAATACCAATCTAATATCAATATTGTAGTATTTTTCCCAATAATTTGAGCGATTTTTCTAACATACAATATTGATAAATGAATATTTCTTTGAACAAAACTTTTAATGATTTGTCAAAACGTCAGCCTTTGGATGGAAATAATTTTAAACGATGGTCACAAAAACTTTTAATTTTCGTTAAACAATTAGAAGTTGATATTTTTTTAATAAACCTTCTATGAATGGTTCTAACACCACTACTGATTCTAGCAATGTTATGGTTATTGATGATGTTGTTAAAAAGAAGTTTGAAAAGGATAACAAACTTGTGAGAGGACATTTGCTAAATTATATGATTAATCCTTTATTTGATTTATTTTTAAACTATAAATTTGCCAAAGAAACGTGGGATAGTTTGGAAAATAAATATGATATTGATGATGCAGGAAAGAAAAAATGTATTGTCGGTCAATGGATTAAATTCCAAATGGTTGATAATAATGGAACAAGTTCACGAATATGAGAACTTGACTGCCAATGTTCTCAACGAGGACATGAAGATATTGAGATATTTCAGGCTAATGTTCTGCTTGAAATATTCACACCATCTTGGAGTGATTATAGAAATCAATTAAAACATAAGAAAAAGAATTTAACCCTCCAAGAACTTACTAGTCACATGAGGACTGAAGAAGCGAACCTTCTCAAAGATAAGATGAAATAACTTTTTCTTAATTCTTCTAAAGCTAATCTTGTTGAATCTTCTGGTACTGTTGTGAAAGACAGGTTCAAAGACAAAAAGAAGAAAGTCTCGAAAAAGGAACATATGAAGAACAAAAATCAATTCAACAAGCCAGAGAGTCAAATTCAAAAATTTAAGGGCCTTTGTTTTGTTTGTGAAAAGTTGGTCACAGGGCTTCGAGGTGCTATCAAAGAAAAGAGCAGGACTCAAAGAAGGAAGGACAATTAATGGACAAGCTAATCTTGCTGAGGGTAATGAAGTGATTGTTGTTGTAGTCGTTGAGGCAAATCTAGTGGCTAACAAAATTTAGTGGGTTCTAGACACATGCGCCTAATGACATTTCTTTGCCAATGAAGAGTTATTCCATGACTTTGAGAATTCCACTGATAGAGAGTGTGTATATATGGGTAACTCCATTACTCCTATAGTAATGGGTAAAAGAAATTTTTACTTAAATTAACTTCTGGAAAGACACTATTTTTGAACAATGTTTTGTATGTTCCATTTCACCGCAGAAACATAGTTTCCGAAGCACTTCTCAACAAAGTAGGCCTTAAACTTGTTTTGAAGCTGATAAAATAATTATTTCTCGTGGAGAAGACTTTGTTTGGAAGGGATATCTTAGTGGAGAATTATTTGTATTGAACATTGGTCAAGAGATTGTCAATAATGAAAGTATTTCAAATTCTGCTTATATTGTTGAGTCTATTAATTTATGGCATGGTAGATTAGGTCATGTTAATATTGCTTCTACTAAAAGACTTATGAAAATGGAATTAATTCCTATGATAAAAGCTAATGATTTTTTCTAAATGTCCTATATGTTAAGAAGAAAAGCATGCCAAGAAACCTTTTAAATCTCTTATTAGTAGAAAGACTGAATTACTTGAACTAATACATTCAAATTTAGCAGATTTCAAGAGCACTGTTAGCAAAGGTGGAAAAAAGTATTACATTACTTTTGTTGATGACTTTGCTAGATACACTAAGGTATATCTTCTTAAGTCTAAAGATGAAGCTGAAAGCATATTTTTGAAATTCAAAGTAGAAGTGAAAAATCAATTAGACAGAAAAATCAAGAGATTTAGATTTGATAGGGGTGGTGAATATAGTACTAAAACACTAGAAGATTTTTGTGAGAAAAATGATATTATACACGGGGTTAGTGCTCCCTATACTCCCCAACAAAATAATGTAGCCGAACGGAAAAATAGAACCCTTAAAGAAATGATGAATTCTATGCTTTTAAGCTCTGATCTATCTAACAATATGTGGGGAGAAACAGTCTTATCTGCATGTTATATTCTTAATAAAGTCGTGCATAGGATGTTAGACAAGACCTCATATGAGTTGTGGAAAGGATTTGCTCCTAACTTGAAATTTCTAAAAGTGTGGGGGTGTTTGGCTAAGGTTGGGCTACCTGATTTTAAATGCGTAAATGTTGTTTCTAAGACTTCTGATATTCTCTTTATTGGTTATGCTCAAAATAGTGTTGCATATAGATTTATGTCTCTAAGTGACCATTCTATTTGTGAATCTAGAGATGAAGAAGTTTTTGAGCATATTTTTTCGTTGAAACATAATGTGCCGAGTGATGTACAAAATAATGCTTATGCATCTATGTCAAACAATTATGCCTTCTTCTAATGTTATTTCTAATGAGCATGAAAATTAACTTAGAAGGAGTAAAAGACATAAAACTGAGACTAGTTTTGATCCTGATTTTATCAATACTTTCTTAACTGAAAATTTTGATATTAATATTTTAAATGACGAATTAGTGTATATCTATTTAATAAAAAGCAATGAGATCAATATATGTTATATTTTGGAAAGAACCTATTAAAAGTGAATGAGACTCTGTAGTTTCTAATCATACTTGAGACTTGTATGATTTACCTAAAGGTTGTAAGCCCATAAGTAGCAAGTGGATATTTAAGAAGAAATTGAGACCTAATGGTAGAATTGAATAATATAAGGCTAGACTTGTGATTAGGGGTTTTAACCAAAAGAAAGGTGTTGATTATTTTGATACTTATTTTCCCGTGACTAAAATAGCAATCATTAGAACTTTTATTGCCTTGGTCGTTATTCATGACTTAGTGGTACATAAAATGTATGTCAAAACAATATTTCTAAATGGCAATTTAGAGGAAGAGATTTATATGACTCAACCAAAGGGTTTTGTAGTTCCAGGACAAGAAATAAAGTATGCAAATTGAGAAAGTCTTTGTATGGACTAAAATAAGCACCTAAGCAATGGTATGAAAAAATAAATAACACATTAGTGGATAATGACTTTGTTGTAAATTCATCTGATACTTGTGTTTATTCTAAGAAGATAGGTTCAGATTGTGTGATTATATGTTTATATGTAGATGACATGTTAATCTTTTGTACTAATGTGAATGTTATTAATGAGAACAAGAATTTTTTGTCTTCTAAATTTGAAAGGGAAGACCTTGGTGAAGCAGATGTGATTTTGGAAGATAAAATCAAAAGAACTGCTAATGGTTTTTCTTTGTGTCTGTCTCATTACATTGAAAAGATGTTGGAAAAGTTTGATTGTTTTTGTCACATCCGGGGAGCACCCCCTAGACGTAACCGGCGTCGTCGTCCTCGAAGAGGACTAAGACTAGCCTCTTAGCTTACATCATTACATTCATAGATTAAAAATGCGAAAAATTTAAAATTTATCGATTACTTCTACATTGAGGTTTACTTAGACCTATCGCTTACACACAATATATATTTATCGAGTATACATAGAACATTCATATAATAAGATTACACAGTCTTCTACTTTTTTTTCACATGCATAGTATAGGAACATAATATCATAAGAAGTCTATAATATGTCTCATATTAAACCATCTAAAACGAATTCAACAATTGGGCTTAACCCATATTCAATACAACAAAGAGCCTGAATAGGCTATACAACAATCGTCTTGAAATGAAAAGGAAAGAACTAGAAGTCTTATAACTAGAATAACATCAATAGCTTTATAATGACATTGTCCTCGGAAAGTGAGGACCTACCAAACTGTTGGGAAATATCCAAGTAGTCTTCAAAGGCCTTCTATAAGCTCAACGGCCGGATCCTACATTTTTAGTAAACATAAAAGATGGTTTAGTACACACTTGTACTAAGTATGAGTATATGCACATAAAACAAGTGAAATCATGCTAAAAGGGACATTCGTTCAAAACATGCTAATTTACTTTGAAAAGCATTATGTATATTCAAGAACTCATATAAGCCAATAAACACATAACTCTTAAGTCAAGACTATATACAACATAAGACCAACAATATCAATGTCTAGTCAAGTCAAAATGTATATCAACACAATTGAGCACATAATCAAGACTACTCTATCATCAAGTTATAACATCAACAAGCATAGATAAGAGTTCATTACATCATAACCAAAGCAAGACAATTACTTATGAACTCTCATTAAGTACACTAGTGCAATGACTAAGCGAAACCCCATAACCTTACTGAATCAAGTAAAACTAACAAGAACCACAACCAATGTCCAACTTCACATATCATATCATTAAGAGTACACAACATCATACTTTAGCAATAGAGCCCAAACATATATTCATAAGTGAATTCAACATCATATGGTGCCATCAACATGTAAAATCATCATATACATATCATTTACATTTATAGCATATACATACATAAGAACATCCTCCTAAGACTCCCCTCCAGGCTAACTAGTGCAATGTATACGTAGAGTCCCATACCCCTACCTAGACTAAGCTAAACCCCTTAGGTCATCCTAGTTAGAGTTCATTCGTTACTTTCATTTTACCTTTTGGGAACATTTTGCCTTAATCGACATAGAACACATGAGGTAATGTGGAATCTCGTGTTGTAAAACCTTACACCGATGGAAGGTGGTCTACCGGCCAAAGTAGAACCAAACATAAACATAGCTTTCTAGGTGAATCCACTAGCTAGTCTTCCTATGGGGGAAACATAGTTAAGGAACTAGGATATATGTATGAACTCTCTACATGCCATTTAGAATTGGAGCCTCATCTCATGAGAATCCATAGGGTGAGTATCCCTATAGGGTGAATCTTTCTCTATGGAAAGTCAACACCTCCCATTGTCAAGTTCTCTCGGTGCTAAGCTAAAGTCCCTTTTGAAATGTCTTTAATGCCTTTATTAATGATCATAGCTTAGTTAGGTCATAGGGTCTACTCCTTATATAATCATCATCATAGCTCAATAAGAATTGCATGAGTAGTTTTCTTTCATTACAATTCATACATGTGAGGTTAATACATTTACATAGTCACATCATAATAAGGCATATTGGTAAGTTATCACCATTCTTATAACATTTACATCTTAGCCAACAACTCACAAACCATAGTCAAGACAGTTGAATTCAATATCATGCCAACCCTGTCAATCTTAACAGAAGGTATACTTTAATGTAACTTCATCACTAAATACAAGTAATCACAATTGAAGTAAATGTTAGGATCATAAAGACTTACCTAATCTCCTTCAAAAGCCATCATCCATGGTTTTACCATCAACCATCCAATTCAACCCAACAATGGGTATAATACCATCACACAATAGTAATTAACAGAACAGCTAGGTCAAATGCATCATCACTATCCAAATTAAATTCAATTCATAACCTAGGGTTAGGGGAATATGGTTCATCATGAATTCTTCAAGAAATAGATCCAATCCCAACAACACATTACCCTAGTCAGTCCATGAATGAATTAGAATAGATAAAACAAGTCTAACAATCAATACATTCCTCAATTTCCATCAATTCATAAGCAAGATCCAAAATTTGGGGAATTTGGTAAAAGGGACATGATCTACATGAAATTGCATAAATTATCATCAATTAACCAACAATATACACTCAATTAGTCATAGTCAATCACAATTTACCATCAATTTGAAGTTTAGAAGAAAACCCATTAGAATTAGAAAACCCCATGAAATTGGGTAATTTAGAAATCAACTTTAAAAGGACCTCTTCGGGAAAGGAATCCCAAGAGTGAAGAACCCATACCTTAATGAATATTAATCCACGAAAATGAAGTGAAATCCTAGAGAAATTGGTCTTCTTCTTCAAGCTTTGTTCTTCCTTTAATTTAGGATTTTGGGAGAGAGAAAGTAGAGAGAGATGAGAGGTTTTGGATTTTGTTTTGAGAATTTGGCTTAGGTGAGTGAAAAATGACTTAAAACTGACCCTTAGGCTATATATAATCACCCCCTAAATTACCCAAAATACCCCTCACTTA
Organism: Solanum lycopersicoides; assembly: GCA_022817965.1. Taxonomy (NCBI): domain Eukaryota; kingdom Viridiplantae; phylum Streptophyta; class Magnoliopsida; order Solanales; family Solanaceae; genus Solanum; species Solanum lycopersicoides. Next base: position 59,288 of record JAJJBR010002039.1, read on the forward strand.
AATGGGTCTTTTTGTGAAGTCAAAATGCTTAAAATATGATTTCAACGAATCTGGTAAGTGGCTCCGCATCGCGAGGCTGATTCCTGAATTTATTTTTGAAATCTAATTTGAGGCAGTGGACCTCGTGGCGTGCACGCATTGCGAGCCAATTTTTCCAACCTGCGTGTGGGCTGCGCGACGGCAACAACCTTTGAATTCCTGCCTCGCGCAGGCTGCTTTGGCAGCCTGCCTGCCCATGTTGGGGTCCTCCTCAAGGACCCTTCGGGTGGTCCTTAGGGAGTCATTATTGAACTTTGAGACCGTCTATACTACATTTTACCTATTCAAAGTATTTTTACAAGTATTAGACTTCATTTGACCCTCCCAATCCTTCACCAAACATAGGGACGTCGACTAGTTCAAGTTAGCTAGTTTCCGGACGTCATGGACATTCTTTGACGTCTTGGATCTAAACCTTCTTGGATGACTTTTAAACATTAATTTTGGTCTTAAAAAATTATCAACCTTAGATAAACTTGTGAGGCTCTAGCTTAGGTCTTGAATTTTCGGAGTGTTACAGTTTTGAATAATTCTAGTGATAACTCCTTAGTAACCCAGCATACACGTGAAGAAGAAAAGAATTTAGTGTTTCTCAAACTGAATATGCTAAAATTATTGGGAGTTAAATGTTTCTCATGAACTATAATTGGCCTGATATAGCTTATGTTGTTAGTAGATTGAGTAGATATACTCATAATTCCAGTAGTGAACATTGGAATGCTCTTCATCGCTTGATAAGGTATTTGAGATGTACTATGAATTGGTGTTTGCATTTTAACAAATTTCTTGCTGTTTTAGAAGGTTTTTGTGATGCAAACTTGGTAATTGACAATGATGTTGTTATATCCACCAATGTCTATGTGTTTACTTTGTGTGCAGGTGCTATTTCGTGGAAGTCTTCCAAACAGACTTGTATAGCACGTTCTACTTTGGCATCAGGATTCATTATTCTTGAGTTGGCAGGAAAAGAAGTTGAGTGGCTGAGAAATCTTTTGGCGGATATGCCTTTGTGGGGAAGACAAGCTTCATCGGTCTCTCTTCATTGTGACTAACATGCAACAATTGGAATCGCCAAAAATAATGTGTACAATGGAAAAAAATGACATATTTGCATCAGACATGGTGCAATCAACAATTGTTGAAACTGAGTGTTATTTCCTTGGAATATGTAAGGTCCAAAAGAAATTTACGGATGCTATGACCAAGGGCTTGACAAGGAAAATAATTCTTGAAACGTCGAGGGGGATAGGGCTGAAGCCCATAGATTGAGGTAGTGTGGTTGGCCCCGTTAGGCCTCAATATACACCACATTTTAAATCCCTATGGCGTGAGACAATGTTTGATAAGGTTGAGCTTATTTTGCTTTTAATGATTCTATAACCTTAAGGTAGTCTATTTGAGATAGACTTGATGAAATCACCTACGTGAGTGTAAAGGTGTGATCGCCTTTTATGAAAGACTTGAGTCGTCTTTCTATAGCACTCATAAGACCCAAGGTGTGTGTGCATGACCATAAAAGGCACTTTGTTTGTATAGCAGAGGTTGCTTAAAATTTAAGGAGATAGTATGTGTTATCCATTCAGTTCAAGAGTACTTCACTTTGTGGATATTGAGTTGTTGCCCCATTTCACTATGTGTTAATTCAAATCGAAAGATATTGACACTTAAGTACATGTTGCTGGAAAAATACTACAATATTGATATTAGAATAGAATTATAAAATAGTAAATAACTTATCACAAACACTGTGTCGTGGCAAGCCACTGACTTGAAAGCGATTTTGGCTCGACTTCAGTGCAAATCGTTGTAGTCGGTCGCTACCCAAGGTTTCACAGTTACTCTCAAACGCGTGCACTCGTGGCTGAAAGTTTGGAGGTAGCCCAGAACCAATTGTCCAAAAATTATTCTAAGAATAAGATAAGAAGAAAAGAGAGAAATGTTTTTCTCTTCTTTTTGTTTGTGTTGGTATTGGTATCTTATATTCCCCCAAACCCTCTTCTTATATAGGATTGCAAGAGAAGGTGTTGAAAATAGGAGAGTTTAATTTTTAGAAATGTATTGGAAAGGTTAATGGCATTAAATGCCATTACATCATGTTGGTTTTGAAATGGATGTATCTTCTCATTTGAAACGTATTTTGCATTTGTCTTGTTGCATTACATTTAGTTAATAAAGTTAGAATAATTAACTCAACAATCCCCCACTAATGCAAAGACAAAGGGTAAGAACAAAATTTGTACAAAAGGAAGGAACATGTACTTAAGTGTCAATATCTTTCAATTTGAATTGATACATAGTGATATGAAGCAACAACTTATTATCCACAAAGTGAAGTACTCTTGAACTGAGCGGATATGAATTGAGACCCTCATAACACCTACCATATTCTTAAATTTTAAGCAACCTCCGCGATACAAACAAGTGGTTTTATGGTCAAGCACACACAAAACTTGGGTCTTATGAGTGATCTAGAAAGACGACCTAAGTCTTCCATAAAAGATGACCACACCTTTACACTCACGTAGGTGATTCCATCAAGTCTATCTCAAATAGACCACCTTAAGGCTATAGAATCATTAAGATCAAAATAAGCTCAACCTTATAAAACACTTCCTCACGTCATAGGGATATAAAATGTGGTATATATTGAGGCCTAATAGGTCCACATTAACTCAATCAATGGGCTTTAGCCCCATCCCCTCGACGTTTCAAGAATTATTTTTCTTGTCAAGCCCTTTGTCATAGTATCCGCCAAATTTCTTTCGGACCTTACATATTCCATGGAAATAACACCTAGTTTCAACAACTGTTTAATTACACCATGTATGATGCGAATATGTCTCTTTTTTCCATTGTACACACTATATTTGACAATTCCAATTGTTGCATGTGTGTCACAATGAAAAGAGAGTGGTGAAGCTTGTCTTCTCCACAATGGCATATCCGCCAGAAGATTTCTCAACCACTCAGCTTCTTGCCCTGCCAACTCGAGAGCAATGAATTCAGATTCCATGGTAGAATGTGCTATACAAGTCTGTTTGGAAGACTTCCACAAAATAGAACCTCCACCCAAAGTAAACACATAGCCACTGGTGGAGCTAACTTCATCATTGTCAGTTACCAATTTGCATCACAAAAACCTTTTAAAACAGCAGGAAATTTGTTAAAATGCACACACCAATTCATAGTACCTCTCAAATACCTTAGCAATCGATGAAGAGCATTCCAGTGTTCACTATTGGAATTATGCGTATATCTACTCAATCTACTAACAGCATAAGCTATATCAGGCCGAGTATAGTTCATGAGAAACATTACACTCCTAATTGTTTTAGCATATTAAGTTTGAGAAACACTAGATTCTTTATTCTTCTTCAAGTGTATGCTAGGATCATAAGGAGTTCTCACTGGAACTACATCAAAACAATTAAACTTTTTCAGCATCTTTTCAATGTAATGAGACTAACACAAAGAGAAACCATTAACAGTACTTTTCATTTTAACTCCCAAAATCACATCTGCTTCACCAAGGTCTTTCATTTAAAATTTAGAAGAAAAAAAGTTATTGGGCTCATTAATAACATTCACATTAGGACAAAAGATTAACATCTCATCTACATATAAACATATAATGTCACAATCTGAACATATCATCTTATAATAAACACATGTATTAGATGAATTTACAACAAAATTATTATCCACTAATGTGATATTAAATTTTTCATACTATTGATTAGGTGCTTGTTTTAGTTCATACTAGGACTTTCTCAGTTTGCATACTTTATCCTCTGGTTCTGAAACCACAAAACCCTCAGGTTGAATCATATAGATCTCTTTCTCTAAATCACCATTGAGAAATCTATTTTGACATCCATTTGATGTACCTGTAAGTCGTGAATAGCGGCCAAAGCAATAAGAGTTCTAATGATCGCTATTTTAGTCACAGGAGAATAAGTATCAAAGTAATCAACACATTTCTTTTGGTTAAAACCCCTAATCATAAGTCTAGCCTTGTATTTTTCAATTATACCATGATGTCTCAATTTTTTCTTAAATATCCACTTACTACTTATGGGCTTACACCCTTAAGGTAAATCATACAAGTGCCGAGTGTGATTAGAAACTATGGAGTCTAATTAACTTCCAATAGCCTCTTTCTAAAATATAACATCTATTGATCTCATTGCTTCATCATAAGCCTTAGGGTCTTCTTCTATTAAATATATAGACACTAATTCGTCATTTAAAATATTAATATCAAAATTTTCAGTTAAGAAAGTAGTGATAAAATCAGGACAAAAACTAGTCTCAATTCTACGTCTTTTACGCCTTCTAAGTTCATTTTCATGCTCATTTGAAATAACATTAGAATAAGGCACAACATGAGAATTGTTTGACATAGATGCAGAAGCATTATTTTGCACATCACATGACACATTATGTTTCAAATATGCTAAAAAAACTCTACATCTCTAGATTCACAAATAGAATGGTCACTTAGAGATATAAATCTATATGCAACACTATTTTTAGCATAACCAATAAAGACAGTATCAGAAGTCTAAGATCCTATATTTACTCATTTAAAATCAGGTAGACCAACCTTAGCGAAACACCCCCACACTTTCAAAAATTTCAAATTAGGAGCAAATCCTTTTCACAACTTATATGAGGTCTTGTATAACTTCTTATGCGGGACTCTATTAAGAATAAAACATGCAGACAAGAATTTGAAATACTTCCATTATTGACAATCTCTTGAACAATGTTCAATACAAATAATCCTCCACGAAGATATCCCTTCCCAACAAAGTCTCCTTCCTAAGAAATAATTATTTTATCAGCTTCAAAAACAAGTTTAAGGCCTACTTTGTTGAGAAGTGCTCTGGGAACTATGTTTCTACGGATGGAGGGAACATACAAAACATTTTTCAAGAATAATGTCTTTCGAGATGTTAATTTAAGTAAAATTTTCTTTTATCCATTATTACAGTAGTAGTGGAGTTACCCATATATGCACACTCTCCATCAATGGACTTTTCAAAGTCATGGAATATGGCACAGAAATGCCTTGAAGCGCTTATGTCTAGTACCTAGTCAGTCTTGTTAGCCACCAGATTTGCCTCAACGACTAAAACAACAATCAATTCATTACCCTCAGCAAGATTAGCTTGGACATAACTTTGTCCTTTCTACTTTGAGTCTTGCCCTTTTCTTTGATAGCACCTGGCAACCTTGTGACAAACTTTTCCACGAGCAAAACAAGAACACTTACATTTTTGAATTTGACTCTCCGGCTTTTTGAATTGATTTTTCTTCTTTATAAGTTCCTTTTTCGAGACTTTCTTCTGTTTGCCTTTGAACCTGTCTTTCACAACAGTACCATAAGATTCAACAAGATTAGCTTTAGAAGAATTATGAGAAAGTTCTTCCATCTTATCTTTGAGACAGTTCGCCTCTTCAGTCCTCATATGACTAATAAGTTCTTAGAGAGTTAAATTTTTTTTCTTATGTTTTAATTGATTTTTATAATCACTCAAAGATGGTGGGAATTTTCAAGCTGAACATTAGCCTGAAATATCTCAAACATCTTCATGTCCTCGTTGAGAACATCAGCAGTCAAGTTCTCATATTCATGAACTTGTTCCATTATGGGTTTATTATCAACCATTTAAAATTTAATCCATTGACCGACAACATATTTTTTCTTTCCTGCATCATCAGCGCCATATTTCTTTTCCAAACTATCCCATATTTATTTGATAGATTTATAATTTAAAAATAAATCAAATAAAGGGTTAGTCATTGATTTAGCAAATGTCCTCTAACAATTTTGCTATCCTTTTCAAACTTTTTTTTAACAACATCATCACCAGTTATAACATTGCTAGAATCAGTAGTAGTGTTAGAACCATTCATAGAAGGTTCCTTAAATAAAACATAGTCAACTTTTAATTGTTCAAAGAAAATTAAGTGTTTTTGTGACCATCGTTTAAAATTGTTTCCATTCAAAGACTCAAATTTTGATAAATCATTAAATGTTTTGTTCAAAGAAATAGCCATTTTTCAATATTGTATGTTAGGAAATCGCTTTTAAATTGTTGGAAAAAATGCTACAATATTTATATTAGAGAGGAATTATAATATAGTAAATAACTTATTACAAACACTATGTCGTGGCAAGCCACTGCCTTGAAAGCAATTTTGGCTCGACTCCGGTGCAAATCATTGTAGCCGATCACTCCCCAAGGTTCCACAGTTACTCTCAAACACGTGCACTCGTGGCTGAAAGTTTGGAGGTACACCAAAACCAATTGCTCAAAAAATATCTAAGAATAAGATAAGAAGAAAAGAGGAAAATGTTTTTCTCTCTTTTTGTTTGTGTGGTAGTGGTGTCTTATGTTCCCCCAAAGCCTCTTATTATACAGGATTGCAAGAGAAGAAGTTGAAAATTAAAGAGTTTAATTTTTAGAAATGTATTGGAAAGGTTAATGGCATTAAAGGCCATTAGATCACTTTGGTTTTTTGAACGGATGTATCTTCTTATTTGAAACGTATTTTGCATTTTTTCTGTTGAATTACATTTAGTTATTAAAGTTAGAATAATTAGCTCAACACGTGTTCCTTCCTTTTGCAAAATATTATTCTTACTCTTTATCTTTGCATTAGTGGGGGATTGTAATATTAATTTACAATATTAATTAAGAGTAATACAAAGTATATAAAATATTACGTTACAAAAATGATGAATTATCTATCCGTTCCAAATTACATTTTATTAAGTGTGATGGAATGGCTTTTAATGTCATTAACATTTCACATACGTTGCATAGAACTTGCTTCTTCTATTTGAAAATCCTATTTGCAAATCCTATACAAAGATGTATCTTGAGTGAGCATAATACACCACTACCAACACAAACAAAAAGAAGAGAAAACATTTCCCTCTTTTCTTCTTATCTTATTCTTCTAATATTTTTTGGGAAATTGGTTTTGGGAAACCTCCAAACATTCAGCCACGAGTGCACGTGTTTGAGAGTAACTGTGGAATCTTGGGGAGCGACCGACTACCACGATTTGCACCAGAGTCGAGGATAAATCGCTTTTAAGGAAGTTGTTTGTCATGATACAGTATTTGTGATAAGTTATTTATTGCTTTATCATTCCAACCTAACATCAATATTGTAGTATTTTCCCAACAAATTGTTGGATATTTTCTAATATTTAGAGGTCTTAAATTTAATAAACACAATTGTTCTTGAAAGAACATGACTGTTATGAAAAGTTATTTCATCACAAAAGAACATGACATTTATGAATAGTTATTTGTTCATAAAGAAATATGACTTTTATAAAAAATCATATGTTCATGAAAGAACTTGACGTTTACGAAAAGTAGTCTCTTAAGTTCTATAAATATAAAGACTCTCGAGAAATTGACATGCATAAGCAAATGACTTTGTTGTATCCTTTGAAGAGAATTGTTTGTATTTTCCCCAACATGTATATGAACAATATTCTTTAAGTAAAGTGTTACACGCCTCAAAGGCACTTCTTCTTCACAATTTATATATACTATAATTTTTCTAACAATTTTAATGAGATTGAATTTGAAAAAGATAAACGAGACAAGATCCTTGAATTCATGAGAAAGTGGGCAATAAGAATAAACATTTGAGTGATCTAAAGTATGATTCTAACTGTAATGACCCTTTTTATTGTTTTAAGTACTAGAACATTTTATTGCATAAAAGACTCTTTCGATAGATTTTAAATAAGAATTTTGGATTATTCGTAACTATAATTATAAAATTAATGGGATAGTTTTAATAATTTATTTAATTGATGGCTAAAGAAAATAACATTAGAATTAGTAGTGGGTGACTTTTGCCATTTTTTTTTTAATTAGTCTTATAGTAATTAGGGTTTACTAATTTTGAGTGGTGAATTAAAAGAAAAGAGGGTTTGCTGGTTTGACACAAGCAGTAATGGAGAAAATCGATTCAGGTAGCCTAAATTTACGCTTTCAGTTTGATTTGCATGTAATTATCTGTTGGTGGCTATACAATTTAAGCTTGGTGAATAGATAATTAGCAAATTAGTGGTGGGTTGAATAAGACATTTGAATTGAAAAATATGTTTTTGTACGACATGGCTTATTACTTAGATATGTTAAATTATTATTTATTAGTTGGATTGATGATGGTAAAATAGTTAAGGGCTAATGATTAGAGAGATGGATAAATTAAGGGAAATTGGAATAAGGTTTCTTCCGCCTCTCTTCTTCGAGGATCATATGATGTTGATGACAAAATGGACTTGAGGGAATATAATGTTGTTGTGGGAGTTGGGAGAATTTGTCTTAATAGTGATATATAGGGATTATGTGACAACTTTTTGTTTGTTGTTTGTGGGATAAGCTAAGTGCAAGCAGCAAGGTACAACCTATTTTCTTTATTGTTATTAATTATAATTTGGTATAATAAGTAACCTTATGATTAATAAGAAATTAATGTTTGAAAATAAGAATGAGAAATCGTGTTTTTGGTTTTAGAGCTTTGGGAATTATTTATGACTAGTAGTAGTATCAATTAATGTCCCTCTTCATTTACATTAGTGTAAGATGGATTCAAAGTACAATAATCATGTCAGGAACATGGTGATGTAGGAAAGTTATAGCTTGTAAGTGTAGGAAATTGTTAGTATATGTTGATTTGAGAAGTATAGAGGTTACACGGGTTTCTCGATTATCTAGTATAGGTTTGGTTGATTTTGTTATTAAAGAATTGGGTTAAAAACTTGTAGGCAGTCACGTGCATTGAGTCTTGGCATTAATGTATGACCTCATAGTGGATAATTAATGATTGAAAGTGAAACTAAGTTATTACAATTACATATTTATATTATATAGATTGAATAGAGTTGCAAGAAAGTAAAGATCATGGAGACTGTATGAAATTTTAACATCTTGATAGGATTTAAGTTAAGTATATTGAGATAGGTAATTAAATATTAGGTGTATCAATTATTGGAATTACATTAAAGTTATGTTAAATGGAGGAATAAGATTTAACGGCTCGACATATAGTAGCATTAGTGTTTATATACTCGTTAATTTACAAAATATTTATATTTTTTAGATGGAAGTGTTCGGATGCATTGAAGAAATGAAAGGCATTGGAGAAGTAGTTTGTTTGACTTCGTTTCTTCGGTGGAGGTAGGTTATGGTTTATGCTATTTGATAGTAAACTCTTAATAGTGATTGATATGCATTGAATGGTATTGTGAAGTTTTCTATGTACTTAATTGTGTGGTTGTGTGGCTTGGTTGTGTGTTTTGTGATTGGTCTGAAATCCCGAGACCGTGGAATGTATAATCTTAAACCATCTCTATCGAAGTAATGCCTTGAATAAAGAAGGCTCGATGAAATATTATTAACGAATGAAAAAGTGGAATATTAAATGATAAATTAATGATATTATTGGATCGGAGTGTCACGTTCCGACACGGTATTCTTGGATCGGAGTGTCACGTTCCGACACAGTATTTTTGGATCGGAGTGTCACGTTCCGACACGATATTCTTGGATCGGAGTGTCACGTTCCGACACGGTATTCTTGGATCGGAGTGTCACGTTCCGACACAGTAATATTAAAGAAAAAACATGTTGAATTAATGGAAGATACTCAATCTCAAAGAACTCAACTCCCAAAATGGTTTGATTTGGAGGTATGAGTCCTCATGTGTGATCTTGATACCGTCGACTTAATACGTGCTTACTTTAATGTTGTTGACACTTGTTCATGTTGTTTCTTGCTTATCACATATTAAGTGCTATAGTTGAGTTCATACTATTATTCTTTGTATATTAGTTACTATTTTGGGTTGACCGATGATACTTACTCAGTACATGTTGCCTCGTACTGAGCCCTACTTGTTTTCTTCTTTGTTTTCCTTTTATGAAATGCAGCGGTGTACCTATGACTTCTGATTTTCCTCAGCTCTAGCCAGCCTCCCGCATATCAAGTTCCAGGGTGAGCTATCCATTTAAGCTCGTGTTGGATTCTCTCGGTCATGACATGATGTCCTATACTTTCGGACACATACCATTTTATTCTTTTATATTGGTGTATTTGATATTCTTAGACTTAGTATTGGAGATTAGATATCCTTGATGTGATGACTTTCAGGTTTTGGGAAAAGATATTTAGTAACATTTGAGTTTCCGCGTTATGCTTGTATTTTGTAAGTTAGGTTAAATTGTTGGTCCGCCCACTTAAGAGGTTAAGTGTGGGTGCCACTCATGACTCGTTTTGGGTCGTGACAAACTTGGTATCAGAGCGTTAGGTTCGGGATCTCATCACACAAGGACAGGTCTAGTAGAGTCTTGCAGAACGGTATGGGGACGCCTTTACTTTTGTTCGAGAGGCTATAAGAGTATAGAAAAACTTCATTCCTTCTTTCTTTCGTGCTACTACTTGAGTCCAATTGGTATATAGGTGATACAAATTGGTATCTAACCTTCTTCACTCTTTTTCGCATATGATTAGAATTAGAGTAGTAGAATTCGAAAACATCAACGCCAGCCAGAGAGTATGCGTCCTTAAAAATAGATATGTTTCCACGATTCACTATGGCCGCGTAATTACTAGTGACTAGTATGATCTTTTAATTATGTTCTTAAGGTTGAAACCCCTATTCTTCATGGGTAGCATTTTCTGGCTTCTTCATGGAGAAATATATTCTCCGGATCTTAATAGATATGAGGTATATGGGGTGAAGCAAGATAACTTTGCCAATGTGATAACATTCAAAAAGTTCGTAAGGAACGGTTAGGTAACGAATATCATTACTTTGAAAAATATAGTTAGTAAAGTTCTCATAAGATATATGGATTGCTTAGTGAATAATGAAATTTTGTTGAGTACAATCTTCTCGATAAGTATGATGTGTTCTAATGATGGATTTAATGACATTTCACGGTACGGTACTAGTGTTACGTAGAAACGAATACACCGATTGTCAAGTGTGAATACTAACTACTTAAGAAGTAAATAGTGGTATGACATATTTAGATAATGAGATTCGATGTTGCTTTCACATTTGAGAAATCAACTAGTTTATTACTACAGGCACTTGGATTGCATTATTTTTAAGAAATATTCTAGCGGTGAATCTTTGGTATAATATTAAAATATATTTAGTTGTGAAAGGTATCTTGAGGGTTCTGAATGAGGATTGAGGATTTTATCTTAAGCTTCAAAAGGTAGATTGATACTAGGATGACAAACTTATAGGAAAAGAGAGTCCTATTGAGTATACTTGAGTGAACTAAATTGAAGATTTTGGTAAGAAAATGCTTATAAAATTGAGTTGGTCCTTTAAATTTGATTGGTATACCTGAGTTTAAGGTGTCATGTTGAGGAAAAGGTCACTTCTTGATGATGAAAAGGTCTGGCTAAGCATGATGGTAAAAAGAGAAAATGATATATGATCTATATGATTTATGTTTGTTGTACTAGCATCGAAAATTCTCATTTAGATCAGTTTTAGTGGCAACAAGGTCTTGAAAGTGTTTAACTGGTTGTGATATCGAATTTAGTATTTGCTTAAGATTTGTACACTAGGCCTAATCCTACTTGAAAAAGGATTGAAACTATTCTCTTTATTTGGTTTCCAATTCTATTAGGAAGAGAATTGGAATTGAAATCCTATTTGTAGTTGATTTTGAATTTGTAAGGAAAAAACACAATTGTATAAATATAAAATGATCTTGAGAGAAAAATTGGACTACTCACTAGTATTTTCCTTGAAAGACATTAGGACATACGAGAAGTTTTGAGTGAGAATCAACAAGAGACAAGAGAGAAGAAAAAGAATTATTTTGCTGCATACCTTTTCTCCGATCAGCAACTTTCAAATCGTATTTTCTATTGAACTAACCGTTGGATCGGGCTGCATTTTGAACTACGTGTTTATGACATTTTAGTGGTTGATTTGAACGGTGGAGATTGGATTCAAATGCCTGCAAGATCATTGTTGTGGTCTCGAACAGTAGCTACGTTTGGGTGATGCTTGCATTAGAATTGTAGAGGCATTGTATTTATAGTGTTTATTATAGGTGTTTTAGTATAATATTTAATAAGAGAAATCTTAATTCAAGACAATGGAGATGATTAGAGTCATAAAGTTGTTACTTTTGATTGTTAAAGGATCTAAGGAAGGGTTCCCCTCAAAATTTTGATTTTAGAGTGTGAAGTAAAGTGTCATGGGTTGTTGGTAAAAGAATGAGATCGGTAAGCGAGTTAGAGAAACAAGAGTTTGATATATTCAAGGGTATATATTTAAAAAAATGTATCATGAGAAGAATTTGAGAAAAGCGAAGGAATAAGACCTCTCGTATAAATCTGTGGGGTGTAGTTGAAGGTTGTATTGATTTTTGCCTACGAATTTAGATATGACTGTGAGATGTGAACTAGTTCGGTACATACTTACTAGGAGGTTATCATCGTCTTTTATAAATATGGATTTTGGTTCGGGTAACAATAATGAGGTATGAAAAATTAAAATTTTACGTGGGGTTAGATTGCTCAAATTATGATAGATGACTTAAGAATGATGTACAAGGTAAGATATGATTCTACATGTTTATTAAAATTTAGAGTTGGATTAATACTACTCTATTGATGGGACTACATAGAATGTTATGATGCCTTAATTAGACATTTTATGTTGAATAGAGGTTATGAACATATAGTATACAGAATAATATGAGTGACCAAGAATTTTTGTAAGGTTTGGCATGAGGTAAGTGATGATTTATAATAGTAGCTAAAGCATGGTATGTAAAAGTAGTGTGAAGTTGACTTTGAGTGTGACTTAATAGTCTTATCTGGATAAAAAGGTACTGTCAAATTTGAAATTAGAATTATTAGCCTGGTTTGATACTCGTATCTGTCATGAAATTCTTAAATAGAAAGAGAGATAGCCATAGTTTGAATATATATTTGATAAGAATACTTTTATACGAGTGACAGTTTGATAGTAAGGTAAATGAACATTGTAGTTATTGTGCTTGTTAGTATTAAGAGTGTCGACTTCAATTGAATATTGTGATAATTATGTGGGGTTCTGATAAATCGAATGTATGTATGATGTAATAAAGACTAGACTAGTTGATTGTTGGTGGGTAAAAATCAAGGAGATAACATAAGATGAATGAACATGTTTAATATAAGCACTATGGAAGGAGTATTTAAAGTTATTCTACGTTAGTTAAGTACATTCTTATGTGACTAACTATTTCATTCTAGACTTAATATTTATCGCATCATTTTTTTTTTTTTTTTGCTATGTGTGATTGAATGTGAGGACTATTTGGTCTAGTTTTGTCATTCTTACGATTTTTTTTTCTAGAATAGCTATTAATCTAACATTTCGACAGTGTTGTTAGAGGTTTTGTATGTTTGGGTGTATTAGTCGATGATGGTTACTTGATCATTTTCATATTTGGATCAGATGAGTTCGATTCTCCTTGATGAGTACATGATTTCTAAAGATTAAAACTTTATAACTTAAGCTCGTGAAAATCTTAGGTTGTGAGAAGGAAATATTGATAAGGTCTATGATGGTGTGTGCACTATGAGTGTGTAGTGGTTGTTTCAAGTTCTACTGATTATGGCCCGTATTGGTTTTGAGATTTTATCATGGTTATGTGAAAAGATTCTACCTAATGGTTGTGTCAAGGTCCTTGAGAATATATTGCATGTGTGTGTACGATTAGCTTTGATGGCTATGAGAATACATTTTGTTGTTAGCTGAGTTTACATATCACAATAGCTATCAGTTGAGTAGTAATATGACCCTATTTGAGACATAGTATGAGAGGGGCTGTAGATCTCCAATTAGTTGGATTGATACTTTTGATATGAGACCTTGGGTAATAATATTTTGAAGGAATTGTTGAGACATGAGGTACCCTTTCTTACCCTCACCTTTTTTTGATCGTTCGAGGACGAACGATGGGTAAATTGATATCTATTGTAATGACCCTTTTTATTGTTTTAAGTACTAGAACATTTTATTGCATAAAAGACTCTTTCGATAGATTTTAAATAAGAATTTTGGATTATTCGTAACTATAATTATAAAATTAATGGGATAGTTTTAATAATTTATTTAATTGGTGGCTAAAGAAAATAACATTAGAATTAGTAGTGGGTGACTTTTGCCATTTTTTTTTTAATTAGTCTTATAGTAATTAGGGTTTTCTAATTTTGAGTGATGAATTAAAAGAAAAGAGGGTTTGCTGGTTTGACACAAGCAGTAATGGAGAAAATCGATTCAGGTAGCCTAAATTTACGCTTTCAGTTTGATTTGCATGTAATTATCTGTTGGTGGCTATACAATTTAAGCTTGGTGAATAGATAATTAGCAAATTAGTGGTGGGTTGAATAAGACATTTGAATTGAAAAATATGTTTTTGTACGACATGGCTTATTACTTAGATATGTTAAATTATTATTTATTAGTTGGATTGATGATCGTAAAATAGTTAAGGGCTAATGATTAGAGAGATGGATAAATTAAGGGAAATTGGAATAAGGTTTCTTCCGCCTCTCTTCTTCGAGGATCATATGATGTTGATGACAAAATGGACTTGAGGGAATATAATGTTGTTGTGGGAGTTGGGAGAATTTGTCTTAATAGTGATATATAGGATTATGTGACAACTTTTTGTTTGTTGTTTGTGGGATAAGCTAAGTGCAAGCAGCAAGGTACAACCTATTTTCTTTATTGTTATTAATTATAATTTGGTATAATAAGTAACCTTTATGATTAAATAAGAAATTAATGTTTGAAAATAAGAATGAGAAATCGTGTTTTTGGTTTTAGAGCTTTGGGAATTATTTATGACTAGTAGTAGTATCAATTAATGTCCCTCTTGATTTACATTAGTGTAAGATGGATTCAAAGTACAATAATCATGTCAGGAACATGGTGATGTAGGAAAGTTATAGCTTGTAAGTGTAGGAAATTGTTAGTATATGTTGATTTGAGAAGTATAGAGGTTACACGGGTTTCTCGATTATCTAGTATAGGTTTGGTTGATTTTGTTATTAAAGAATTGGGTTAAAAACTTGTAGGCAGTCACGTGCATTGAGTCTTGGCATTAATGTATGACCTCATAGTGGATAATTAATGATTGAAAGTGAAACTAAGTTATTACAATTACATATTTATATTATATAGATTGAATAGAGTTGCAAGAAAGTAAAGATCATGGAGACTGTATGAAATTTTAACATCTTGATAGGATTTAAGTTAAGTATATTGAGATAGGTAATTAAATATTAGGTGTATCAAATTATTGGAATTACATTAAAGTTATGTTAAATGGAGGAATAAGATTTAACGGCTCGACATATAGTAGCATTAGTGTTTATATACTCGTTAATTTACAAATTATATATATTTGATAGATGGAAGTGTTCGGATGCATTGAAGAAATGAAAGGCATTGGAGAAGTAGTTTGTTTGACTTCGTTTCTTCGGTGGAGGTAGGTTATGGTTTATGCTATTTGATAGTAAACTCTTAATAGTGATTGATATGCATTGATTGGTATTGTGCAGTTTTCTATGTACTTAATTGTGTGGTTGTGTGGCTTGGTTGTGTGTTTTGTGATTGGTCTGAAATCCCGAGACCGTGGAATGTATAATCTTAAACCATCTCTATCGAAGTAATGCCTTGAATAAAGAAGGCTCGATGAAATATTATTAACGAATGAAAAAGTGGAATATTAAATGATAATTTAATGATATTATTGGATCGGAGTGTCACGTTCCGACACGGTATTCTTGGATCGGAGTGTCACGTTCCGACACAGTATTTTTGGATCGGAGTGTCACGTTCCGACACGATATTCTTGGATCGGAGTGTCACGTTCCGACACGGTATTCTTGGATCGGAGTGTCACGTTCCGACACAGTAATATTAAAGAAAAAAAACATGTTGAATTAATGGAAGATACTCAATCTCAAAGAACTCAACTCCCAAAATGGTTTGATTTGGAGGTATGAGTCCTCATGTGTGATCTTGATACCGTCGACTTAATACGTGCTTACTTTAATGTTGTTGACACTTGTTCATGTTGTTTCTTGCTTATCACATATTAAGTGCTATAGTTGAGTTCATACTATTATTCTTTGTATATTAGTTACTATTTTGGGTTGACCGATGATACTTACTCAGTACATGTTGCCTCGTACTGAGCCCTACTTGTTTTCTTCTTTGTTTTCCTTTTATGAAATGCAGCGGGTGTACCTATGACTTCTGATTTTCCTCAGCTCTAGCCAGCCTCCCGCATATCAAGTTCCAGGGTGAGCTATCCATTTAAGCTCGTGTTGGATTCTCTCGGTCATGACATGATGTCCTATACTTTCGGACACATACCATTTTATTCTTTTATATTGGTGTATTTGATATTCTTAGACTTAGTATTGGAGATTAGATATCCTTGATGTGATGACTTTCAGGTTTTGGGAAAAGATATTTAGTAACATTTGAGTTTCCGCGTTATGCTTGTATTTTGTAAGTTAGGTTAAATTGTTGGTCCGCCCACTTAAGAGGTTAAGTGTGGGTGCCACTCATGACTCGTTTTGGGTCGTGACAAACTTGGTATCAGAGCGTTAGGTTCGGGATCTCATCACACAAGGACAAGTCTAGTAGAGTCTTGCAGAACGGTATGGGGACGCCTTTACTTTTCTTCGAGAGGCTATAAGACTATAGGAAAACTTCATTCCTTCTTTCTTTCGTGCTACTACTTGAGTCCAATTGGTATCTAGGTGATACAAATTGGTATCTAACCTTCTTCACTCTTTTTCGCATATGATTAGAATTAGAGTAGTAGAATTCGAAAACATCAACGCCAGCCAGAGAGTATGCGTCCTTAAAAATAGATATGTTTCCACGATTCACTATGGCCGCGTAATTACTAGTGACTAGTATGATCTTTTAATTATGTTCTTAAGGTTGAAACCCCTATTCTTCATGGGTAGCATTTTCTGGCTTCTTCATGGAGAAATATATTCTCCGGATCTTAATAGATATGAGGTATATGGGGTGAAGCAAGATAACTTTGCCAATGTGATAACATTCAAAAAGTTCGTAAGGAACGGTTAGGTAACGAATATCATTACTTTGAAAAATATAGTTAGTAAAGTTCTCATAAGATATATGGATTGCTTAGTGAATAATGAAATTTTGTTGAGTACAATCTTCTCGATAAGTATGATGTGTTCTAATGATGGATTTAATGACATTTCACGGTACGGTACTAGTGTTACGTAGAAACGAATACACCGATTGTCAAGTGTGAATACTAACTACTTAAGAAGTAAATAGTGGTATGACATATTTAGATAATGAGATTCGATGTTGCTTTCACATTTGAGAAATCAACTAGTTTATTACTACAGGCACTTGGATTGCATTATTATTAAGAAATATTCTAGCGGTGAATCTTTGGTATAATATTAAAATATATTTAGTTGTGAAAGGTATCTTGAGGTTTCTGAATGAGGATTGAGGATTTTATCTTAAGCTTCAAAAGGTAGATTGATACTAGGATGACAAACTTATAGGAAAAGAGAGTCCTATTGAGTATACTTGAGTGAACTAAATTGAAGATTTTGGTAAGAAAATGCTTATAAAATTGAGTTGGTCCTTTAAATTTGATTGGTATACCTGAGTTTAAGGTGTCATGTTGAGGAAAAGGTCACTTCTTGATGATGAAAAGGTCTGGCTAAGCATGATGGTAAAAAGAGAAAATGATATATGATCTATATGATTTATGTTTGTTGTACTAGCATCGAAAATTCTCATTTAGATCAGTTTTAGTGGCAACAAGGTCTTGAAAGTGTTTAACTGGTTGTGATATCGAATTTAGTATTTGCTTAAGATTTGTACACTAGGCCTAATCCTACTTGAAAAAGGATTGAAACTATTCTCTTTATTTGGTTTCCAATTCTATTAGGAAGAGAATTGGAATTGAAATCCTATTTGTAGTTGATTTTGAATTTGTAAGGAAAAAGCACAATTGTATAAATAGAAAATGATCTTGAGAGAAAAATTGAACTACTCACTAGTATTTTCCTTGAAAGACATTAGGACATACGAGAAGTTTTGAGTGAGAATCAACAAGAGATAAGAGAGAAGAAAAAGAATTATTTTGCTGCATACCTTTTCTCCGATCAGCAACTTTCAAATCGTGTTATCTATTTAACTAACCGTTGGATCGGGCTGCATTTTGAAATACGTGTTTATGACATTTTAGTGGTTGATTTGAACGGTGGAGATTGGATTCAAATGCCTGCAAGATCATTGTTGTGGTCTCGAACAGTAGCTACGTTTGGGTGATGCTTGCATTAGAATTGTAGAGGCATTGTATTTATAGTGTTTATTATAGGTGTTTTAGTATAATATTTAATAAGAAAAATCTTAATTCAAGACAATGGAGATGATTAGAGTCATAAAGTTGTTACTTTTGATTGTTAAAGGATCTAAGGAAGGGTTCCCCTCAAAATTTTGATTTTAGAGTGTGAAGTAAAGTGTCATGGGTTGTTGGTAAAAGAATGAGATCGGTAAGCGAGTTAGAGAAACAAGAGTTTGATATATTCAAGGGTATATATTTAAAAAAATGTATCATGAGAAGAATTTGAGAAAAGCGAAGGAATAAGACCTCTCGTATAAATCTGTGGGGTGTAGTTGAAGGTTGTATTGATTTTTGCCTACGAATTTAGATATGACTGTGAGATGTGAACTAGTTCGGTACATACTTACTAGGAGGTTATCATCGTCTTTTATAAATATGGATTTTGGTTCGGGTAACAATAATGAGGTATGAAAAATTAAAATTTTACGTGGGGTTAGATTGCTCAAATTATGATAGATGACTTAAGAATGATGTACAAGGTAAGATATGATTCTACATGTTTATTAAAATTTAGAGTTGGATTAATACTACTCTATTGATGGGACTACATAGAATGTTATGATGCCTTAATTAGACATTTTATGTTGAATAGAGGTTATGAACATATAGTATACAGAATAATATGAGTGACCAAGAATTTTTGTAAGGTTTGGCATGAGGTAAGTGATGATTTATAATAGTAGCTAAAGCATGGTATGTAAAAGTAGTGTGAAGTTGACTTTGAGTGTGACTTAATAGTCTTATCTGGATAAAAAGGTACTGTCAAATTTGAAATTAGAATTATTAGCCTGGTTTGATACTCGTATCTGTCATGAAATTCTTAAATAGAAAGAGAGATAGCCATAGTTTGAATATATATTTGATAAGAATACTTTTATACGAGTGACAGTTTGATAGTAAGGTAAATGAACATTGTAGTTATTGTGCTTGTTAGTATTAAGAGTGTCGACTTCAAGTGAATATTGTGATAATTATGTGGGGTTCTGATAAATTGAATGTATGTATGATGTAATAAAGACTAGACTAGTTGATTGTTGGTGGGTAAAAATCAAGGAGATAACATAAGATGAATGAACATGTTTAATATAAGCACTATGGAAGGAGTATTTAGAGTTATTCTACGTTAGTTAAGTACATTCTTATGTGACTAACTATTTCATTCTAGACTTAATATTTATCGCATCATTTTTTTTTTTTTTTTGCTATGTGTGATTGAATGTGAGGACTATTTGGTCTAGTTTTGTCATTCTTACGATTTCTTTTTTCTAGAATAGCTATTAATGTAACATTTCGACAGTGTTGTTAGAGGTTTTGTATGTTTGGGTGTATTAGTCGATGATTGTTACTTGATCATTTTCATATTTGGATCAGATGAGTTCGATTCTTGTTGATGAGTACATGATTTCTAAAGATTAAAACTTTATAACTTAAGCTCGTGAAAATCTTAGGTTGTGAGAAGGAAATATTGATAAGGTCTATAATGGTGTGTGCACTATGAGTTGTAGTGGTTGTTTCAAGTTCTACTGATTATGACCCGTATTGGTTTTGAGATTTTATCATGGTTATGTGAAAAGATTCTACCTAATGGTTGTGTCAAGGTCCTTGAGAATATATTGCATGTGTGTGTACGATTAGCTTTGATGGCTATGAGAATACATTTTGTTGTTAGCTGAGTTTACATATCACAATAGCTATCAGTTGAGTAGTAATATGACCCTATTTGAGACATAGTATGAGAGGGGCTGTAGATCTCCAATTAGTTGGATTGATACTTTTGATATGAGACCTTGGGTAATAATATTTTGAAGGAATTGTTGAGACATGAGGTACCCTTTCTTACCCTCACCTTTTTTGATCGTTCGAGGACGAACGATGGGTAAATTGATATCTATTGTAATGACCCTTTTTATTGTTTTAAGTACTAGAACATTTTATTGCATAAAAGACTCTTTCGATAGATTTTAAATAAGAATTTTGGATTATTCGTAACTATAATTATAAAATTAATGGGATAGTTTTAATAATTTATTTAATTGGTGGCTAAAGAAAATAACATTAGAATTAGTAGTGGGTGACTTTTGCCATTTTTTTTTTAATTAGTCTTATAGTAATTAGGTTTTTCTAATTTTGAGTGGTGAATTAAAAGAAAAGAGGGTTTGCTGGTTTGACACAAGCAGTAATGGAGAAAATCGATTCAGGTAGCCTAAATTTACGCTTTCAGTTTGATTTGCATGTAATTATCTGTTGGTGGCTATACAATTTAAGCTTGGTGAATAGATAATTAGCAAATTAGTGGTGGGTTGAATAAGACATTTGAATTGAAAAATATGTTTTTGTACGACATGGCTTATTACTTAGATATGTTAAATTATTATTTATTAGTTGGATTGATGATCGTAAAATAGTTAAGGGCTAATGATTAGAGAGATGGATAAATTAAGGGAAATTGGAATAAGGTTTCTTCCGCCTCTCTTCTTCGAGGATCATATGATGTTGATGACAAAATGGACTTGAGGGAATATAATGTTGTTGTGGGAGAATACGTTAGTTGGGAGAATTTGTCTTAATAGTGATATATAGGAATTATGTGACAACTTTTTGTTTGTTGTTTGTGGGATAAGCTAAGTGCAAGCAGCAAGGTACAACCTATTTTCTTTATTGTTATTAATTATAATTTGGTATAATAAGTAACCTTTATGATTAAATAAGAAATTAATGTTTGAAAATAAGAATGAGAAATCGTGTTTTTGGTTTTAGAGCTTTGGGAATTATTTATGACTAGTAATAGTATCAATTAATGTCCCTCTTGATTTACATTAGTGTAAGATGGATTCAAAGTACAATAATCATGTCAGGAACATGGTGATGTAGGAAAGTTATAGCTTGTAAGTGTAGGAAATTGTTAGTATATGTTGATTTGAGAAGTATAGAGGTTACACGGGTTTCTCGATTATCTAGTATAGGTTTGGTTGATTTTGTTATTAAAGAATTGGGTTAAAAACTTGTAGGCAGTCACGTGCATTGAGTCTTGGCATTAATGTATGACCTCATAGTGGATAATTAATGATTGAAAGTGAAACTAAGTTATTACAATTACATATTTATATTATATAGATTGAATAGAGTTGCAAGAAAGTAAAGATCATGGAGACTGTATGAAATTTTAACATCTTGATAGGATTTAAGTTAAGTATATTGAGATAGGTAATTAAATATTAGGTGTATCAAATTATTGGAATTACATTAAAGTTATGTTAAATGGAGGAATAAGATTTAACGGCTCGACATATAGTAGCATTAGTGTTTATATACTCGTTAATTTACAAATTATATATATTTGATAGATGGAAGTGTTCGGATGCATTGAAGAAATGAAAGGCATTGGAGAAGTAGTTTGTTTGACTTCGTTTCTTCGGTGGAGGTAGGTTATGGTTTATGCTATTTGATAGTAAACTCTTAATAGTGATTGATATGCATTGAATGGTATTGTGAAGTTTTCTATGTACTTAATTGTGTGGTTGTGTGGCTTGGTTGTGTGTTTTGTGATTGGTCTGAAATCCCGAGACCGTGGAATGTATAATCTTAAACCATCTCTATCGAAGTAATGCCTTGAATAAAGAAGGCTCGATGAAATATTATTAACGAATGAAAAAGTGGAATATTAAATGATAAATTAATGATATTATTGGATCGGAGTGTCACGTTCCGACACGGTATTCTTGGATCAGAGTGTCACGTTCCGACACAGTATTTTTGGATCGGAGTGTCACATTCCGACACGATATTCCTGGATCGGAGTGTCACGTTCCGACACGGTATTCTTGGATCGGAGTGTCACGTTCCGACACAGTAATATTAAAGAAAAAAAACATGTTGAATTAATGGAAGATACTCAATCTCAAAGAACTCAACTCCCAAAATGGTTTGATTTGGAGGTATGAGTCCTCATGTGTGATCTTGATACCGTCGACTTAATACGTGCTTACTTTAATGTTGTTGACACTTGTTCATGTTGTTTCTTGCTTATCACATATTAAGTGCTATAGTTGAGTTCATACTATTATTCTTTGTATATTAGTTACTATTTTGGGTTGACCGATGATACTTACTCAGTACATGTTGCCTCGTACTGAGCCCTACTTGTTTTCTTCTTTGTTTTCCTTTTATGAAATGCAGCGGGTGTACCTATGACTTCTGATTTTCCTCAGCTCTAGCCAGCCTCCCGCATATCAAGTTCCAGGGTGAGCTATCCATTTAAGCTCGTGTTGGATTCTCTCGGTCATGACATGATGTCCTATATTTTCGGACACATATCATTTTATTCTTTTATATTGGTGTATTTGATATTCTTAGACTTAGTATTGGAGATTAGATATCCTTGATGTGATGACTTTCAGGTTTTGGGAAAAGATATTTAGTAACATTTGAGTTTCCGCGTTATGCTTGTATTTTGTAAGTTAGGTTAAATTGTTGGTCCGCCCACTTAAGAGGTTAAGTGTGGGTGCCACTCATGACTCGTTTTGGGTCGTGACACTAACGCAACAAGTCATATGTAAAAGTGAGTCAATAATGGATTGTAATGACATATAACGGGTTCTATTTTCTTAACTTCTGTTATTATTTATTTATGACATTATATCCACTTAAATTTTTGAGAAATTATTTTTCATAAATGTTAGGATAAAGCATTAACTTGTGATGATGATCTTGAAATGTATTTGAAATAAGTTTTGAAATAACATATTTGATATGCTTAATATAAATTTGTTATTTAGGCCAAAGAAATTGTTATCTCTTGTATTCAGATTAGCAAACCAAAAAAATAATAAAAGATGAAGAAAAAACACAAAGAACTATCCGAGTCCACATAATCCATTGTGTGTCCTTAAGAAATTTAATCCCGTCAGTACCCGAGGTTGCAAATTAATTCCTCCCACGATATAACAGATTAACCATTAAAGAAGTATTGGTACCTCAAACTTCAATAATTTCAATGAATCACACACTGACACGATCGATCGATTTTGTTTTGTAAGAAATCTATGCAAAAGAAGGGAAGAATTCAATGTTGAAAAATGAGAGACAAGCTCTCTATTTAAAGCCAACAAAGGGTAAAGGTCACAACTTTTAGGAAAGAAGAAAACCTTCCAGAAAGGTTGCACACTTTGAAAATACACAACCTTTTAAACGGTCACAACCCTTTAGAAAGGACACGACCTTTCATAAAGGTCACAACTCTCCGGCAAAGTGACAACCCTTCAGGAGAGTCACAACCCTTGATTTCCTGTTCACACCTTTAAAACCCCACAATCCCCCACATGAATAGGGAATGACTATTTTTTAAAAATATGTGCATGAAAAACTGTGTGATTCGTAAGTAAGGTTGAATCGCATATGGATAAGTAGGAATCCCTGTCCGTAGTGAACATATATCAGATGTACTTGGTCCATCGATAGATTTAATATATTTGAACCGTCGAGCTTTGGTGTATACCTAGACAACGTAAGCCACACAATCAACCCTTGAACTATTTTTGGTGCTCATTGTTTTGTTTGTTTCAGAGATGAACACATCTCGGTTAATAAATGCTTAGAGAACTGGCCTTACCGGATTTTCCTTGAAGCGACTTACACTTCACAATTACATAGGTGATTTATAAATGTGTTATCCCGAAGATACACCATTTGATATACTCTGTATCAAACTTAGAAACCATTTAAAAATCATAATGCCTTTATCCTTGTTACTGAACATTATGTTATCATGAGAATGGACCATAAAAAAATATTTTGACAATGTTGAACTATCATTAATAACTTTGTTTGATCTACTTGAACCTAGATCTTGGGATCTCCAGTCTTCTAGGTAGAGTTACCGTTACAATGACTTGTTCTCGGCCATAGTCCCATTCCCTTTGATAATTTATCAACTCCCTCTCTAGTTAGACCTTTTATAAGTGGATCCGACATATAATCCTTTGACTTTACATAGTCAATTATGATAATTCCACTGGAGAGTAGTTCTCTATTGATATTATGTCTACGTCATATAGGACAAGACCTTCCATTATACATCATGCTACATGCCCAACCTATTTCAAATTAATTTTCACAGTATATGCATACTGGAGCTAAAGGTTTGGGACAAAAATCTTTCTAAGAAATTTTGAAGTTATTCAACTTCTTCATCAGCCTTATCTAGAGTGATAAACTCAGATTTCATAGTAGAGCGAGCGATATATTTCTGTTTGGAAGATTTCCAAGAGACTTATCCTCCACCAAGAGTAAATACATATCAACTCATGAATTTTATTTAATTTCATTTGACCTGGTGATTCAATTTGCATCACTATATTCTTCCAATACTGTTGAATACTAGTTATAATGCAAATCAATAGTTTGTTAAGTATGTTTCTAAATACTCAAAACTCTTTTTATTGTAATCCAATGAGTTTGATTGATATTGCTTATGAACCGATTCAGTTTACTAATAGCACATGTTATATCTGATCGTGTACACTTCATGATATATATCATACTTCTCAATACTCTAGTATAATTCAATTGCGAGTCACTTTTGCCTTCATTCTTTTTAAGTACAAAGCTCACATCTATTGGAATCTTGACGATATTTAAATTCAAATACTTAAACTTGTCAAGTACCTTTTCATTTACATAAGTAATTTCAATGTCTTTCATATCAAAGTTACTTTCTAGCATATGCTTAGTAGCATTTGTGTCAGAAATGTCTCTTTTGATGATCAACATGTCAACAACATAAAAACAAACAATGACCTTGTGATTTGGATGTCTTTAATGTAAACACATTTACCACATTTTTTAATTCATTTGCCAAGCATAGTTTGGTCAAACTTCGCATATCATTACTTGGACGCTTGTTTTTAGTCCACAAAGTGACTTAACAAGTTTACAAACTTTATTTTCTTTATCAGGAACCTCAAATCCCTCGGGTTGTTCCATGTAGATTTCTTCCTCCAATTTTTCATTTTAAAAAAAATAATTTCACATCCATTTGACGAATTTGAAGGTCATATATCGCAAGTAGCGCAATCAACATCTGACTTGATGTATCCGAGTTAGTGGCTATTATGTGTCAAAATAATCAAGACTTTCTTATTGTCTAAAGCTTATGAAAACAAGTCTTGCTTTGTATTTGTTAATAGTTCCATCATCTTAGCTTTCTTTTCCTTTTGTAGATCCACTTTGAACCTAAAAGTTTATTTTCTGGAGGAAGATCAACCAACTCTCAAGTATGGTTACTCAAGATTGAATCTATCTTACTATTGACAACTTCTTTCCAAAAAGGATGAGTCCACAAAAGACATATCTTCTTAAACTATATGGACTCATTTTTAAGAAGAAATATTACAAAATAAAACCCGAAGGAAGTAATTTGTCCATTTACATTTACTACCCCTCCGAATCTCTTTATTAAGTACATTCTCCTTTGTTTCATTCCAATGTCGTTTAGACCTTTCACTAAACTATCCGATGGTTCGTACATATGGGCCATAACTTGACATGCTTTACTATTTGTAGCATATCTAATGAACATACATTCCACAGTCTTAGGTCCTATTTTTACCATAGTTCCCTCATTTCCATTTCTCATATGGAATAGACTATATTGAAAATTGTTAGATCACTATCTTTCAAGAGTTATTGCTTGTATATACTTTAAGGGGCGACTAACATTCTCTATCAGGATAAAACAAAGTTTGAATAAATAAAACTTTTTGTTGCTCCCTTTCTTAATAAACAAAAGATTTTTTTCTTATTTGTTACTCCCTTTACTTAACAAACAAAACTTTTTATTTCTCTCTTTTTGAACAGACAAAATTTTGTTGTTCTCTTTTGCTATAATGATAGCACCCCCTACAAATTTTGTGGTAAACCTAAACTTATAAATAGGACATTCAACATTTCCTTCAAAGTTTGGTTTTTTCTGTCAACAATTTCATTAGATTGAGGTGATAATGTACAGTAATTTGATGGATGATTCCATTTAATGCAAAAGAAGATTCATATTCTTCACATCTACCACTTCTAATCATGAAAATATTCAACTAACTTTCAACTTCAATTTTATATTGCCTATAGGTTTCTATTGCTTCATCCTTACCATTCATCAAATAACATAACAATATCTAGTGCAATTGTCCATAAAATTTATGAAACATTTTTTCCCACCACGAGATGGTGTTGACTTCCTATCACAAATGTCAGTGTAAATCAAATCAAAGGTATTCTAATTCATTTCAACAACACACACTTGACATTGATTTATTGCACTAGAAGTTAGGAAAAACTATTAATTTAATAAGTTTTGCAAGGTATTGTAATTGACATGTCTCATTCATTTATGTCACAAATAATTTTAGTCAAGCAAGTAAGAACAAATAAAAATATTAAGTTTGAAAAGACCTTATGTGAGGTAACATTTTCCCACAAATATTTTGTTCTTCATTTTTTATAATTTTCTCAAATACAGACATTGTTTTACAGTCAACACCTTGTCATATGTCCTTTTTAGAAGGACCTTTCCATAACATTCAATTTGTCATAGAATTATCCATGACCATAATCTCATTGGTCCAATAAGGGCAATATGACCAAATGTTTGTGTTACAAAACAAACATAATAGGTCACTTTTCACCAATGTTCATGTTTATACAAAAAAAATATTTTAATAGACATATCTTTTCATGAAAAATCACAATATTTTAAGTGAAACTTTTTCATCAAAGAATACAATTTTTTTGAACGAGTAATATAATTTTGTAGTTTTTTACTAGTCATATTATATACCAGTAAAGAGAGACTCAACGACCACAATATCAAATATACTCCAACAATTATGTGGGTCTAACATAATACAAAAATATCATCAAAATTTCATATCTTGTACTTTCCAATTTAAATTAAATAGTCTAAATTTGTCTTTATCACAAGGAAAGAACCCCCACTTTTTAAATATGTTCTCACAATATTTTTCAGGTATTTGAAATTATTTCCCACTTATTTTTTTTCCATGCTTTCAAATTGTATACCATTAAAATTTATATTGGCAACACGAAACCGTCTTTTGGAGACTTAATCAATAGAAACACCCATCGCAGGCACAAAAATCACTAATTTTATGTAACTAGTGTTTTTTTTACCTTTCTGTCACAACTAGACAGACCACTTAGTATTTAGAATGTTAACAATAAAGATTCAATATTTATACAACTTCTTTCTAGTTTAATGATGAAGTTTTTATATTTTCTACTCGTTAACTGAATGAACCTTGAATTTTGATGAAGTTTTTATATTCTTCGAATCAGTTTCACATTTAGACAGAATAGTAAAACAAAAAAGTTTTAATTTTCAGAAACCTCAATACAACATTGTTTCTAGCTANTTTTAATGATTAGAATGTCTACAATAACAGGGATATATATAGTAGCTAATTTAATATATATGTATATTGAAGTGGTGTCACTTCAAGCAAGATTTAAAGGTTTTATCTTAGAAAATTCATGAAATCAGGATGATCACATGGCCATAACGTGCTTAAGTAAATACTGGAGTTTATAAGTTATAAATAATATCGTGTGATATTTTTGATTTTTACACAAGGAGTCGTGGTTCAAATCTTTTAAGATTCCAATTAGTTAGTCAGAACTTTAAAGAACTCGTACTAAAATAAATTTCAAATCTATTAACTCTCTAATATGCATGATATTCTGAGAAATATTTCAAATTAGTGGGGGATTATTCAATATTTTGTAATATATAGAGGTCTTAAATTGAACAAACACATTTGTTCATCAAAGAACATTATTGTTATGAAAAGTAATTTGTTTATGAAAAAACATGAACTTTATGAATAGTCATTTGTTAATGAAAGAACATGACTCTTATTAAAAGTCATATGTTCTTAAAAGACATGACTCTTAAGAAGAGTCCTCTCTTAAGTTCTATAAATATAAGGCGGAATGATCGGGAAGTCCCATGTACTTGGCTCCGCTTGTCAATTGGACCCTCCTACTTATCACTTTGTCAACCAAACCCTTAAACTCATCAGAACACAATACTTTAAACTCCTTTGACCATTGACCGAACTTATGTGACATTAATATTGGTGAGTTGAAAATATGCGTGATTACACGCTCTTGAAAGCGAGTTAAACAATATTTTAATTTTAAAAAAAATCAATTTAACAAAATTAAAATATAAGTTTCATCTTCTTCAACCCTCCTTCACCCACACCCACACCCACCCTTTCTTCCTGTCCACCACCCCTCTCTCCTCTACCCCTCACCACAACCCTCAACGTTCTTCCTTCTCCAGGCCCACATTCACTCTTGTCTGCCTCTTCTTCTTCATTTTATTAATACAAATCAGTATCCTCAACTTCTTCTAAAATTTGCGTTTTTTAGGTTTTAAAAATATTAGTATCATTCTTTTATTAAATGGTTTCAACAAGAAAAATGAATAATGTGAAGAATGATTGTAACTTTCAAAAATTTTAAAACTCCATTGATAAGCTTGAAAGCTTAAAAAAATAATAAATGGATCTTGTGAATTTGTAAAATTAATTTAAAATTTTGATCGGGCTTCATTGAGTTTGTGTAGATGAACTTGTAGTTAAATTTACAAGTTAAATCAAGAAGATTTTTGATCTAATGGGCATGAATCTAGTGCTCAATTAGTGACCAAATATGAAGAAGATGACTATTTGAAAAGTTTAAGAAATTAAAAAATTGATCTATTTGATTTTTTTTTACAAAAATTAGCACTTAATTTCGCATGTGGCACTAAGAAATGTTGGGGAATTTCACGTGTGATCGCGTCCATTACACGCACACTAATCGGAGGAGAAAATGACTTAAAATGTTGTATTCTGATGGGCTTAAGGGTCTAGTTGACAAAGTGATAAGTATAAAGTTTCAACTGACAAACAGAGACAAGTACAAAGGTCTTTTATGTAACATCTCGCAACTAGGAAGAACTAAAAAAGAATTTAAAATCTTAAAAATAATCACTTTTGAAAATTGTTACGACCCTCAAAGTGAACTAAGGTAGCTAGAGCCTCAAATGTGTCAAAAAATGTTAATTAAGTGTTTTACAGCTTGTATAATTGATTTGAAGAGGTTTGGAGGTCAAAGTCCAAGAACGTTCAAGACGTTCGAAAGTTAGTCTTTAGACGTACTAGTGTGTCCTTGTATGTTTGCCTTGTTTTTATGTGATATTTTGAGTCTAAAAACAGTAGAGGTGACCCTACTATCTTAATAGACGTGTTAAGGGTCAAAATGTTTGGGTATGACTCCCCGAGGACCACCCTAAGGGTCCTTGAGGAGGACCCAAACGTTTAACAAGGAAGCTGCCCAAGACAGCGTGCAGCACCAAGATTGGGAGCCACTCACGCATCGCGCGCCTGACGCTTGGTTTGCCTGTGCATCGCGCGAGCTACACAAGGATCACTTTCTCAAAAATTATGGGAGGCAAGATTTGGGGCTGCCTCTGTGACGCACAACCATTTCCCAGATTTGGTTGCCTCGTTTTAAAATCAATTATCACATCTCTAAAAGTCCCAATAATTATGGGGGTGTTATGGAAACTTTTCTAGTCAGTTATAAACTGTTTTTATGACCTATTTAACCATATTCCCAAGTCAAAACCCCAACACACATTAAGAAATCAAAATCCCCAAAACTCTGTTCTCTTTCGAAAATCCCAAAACCTCCATTGAAGACCAAGCTCAAGAACAATCTATGGAGGTGGATTCTTGTAGCTTTCTTCTCAGATTTTCGTGGGATTTCTAATGAAGAAGGTATTGTAATACTTCATCCTTACATAACCTTTCATCTAAGGAGTTATTTCAATGTTTTCCCAAACATGATTCTAAGTTAAAAATCTCATCATTCAATCTAGCCATAGGTTCTTTCTCAAATTTGTTTCAAAAACATTCTAATGATGATTATATGTTTAGCTACTGATTTTATGATTAATTTCTATCCAATTTTATGAATAACCCACGATCCTCCTAATTTCTCAAAGTTAGCCTACAATGTGGGTCTTGTGATCTTGATTCCACGTTTATAGAATTGTTATAAGATTGTATTGAATTGATTATTGCTATTACTATCTATATCAATTGAATATGAATTGTGAAGGAATGATCAAGAATTATCATATCTTGTAGATTAGGTAAGTTGACCTATTTCTTCTAATTAGTCTAGAATGTACATTGAATTGTGTTGAATGGTATGGTCCACTTATGGTGGCGGTGTTTACATTCTTGTACATGTTTATGTGTTATCATCATGGCCTTGAAGGAATTTGATATGAGATGAATTGATATGATGATTCCATGTTTATGAAGTTAAAGGATGTAGCCTTGAAACTAGTATCATGTCTAAGTGAATTGATGCTATGTGAAGTTATGGGTATAGTCTTCTACACTAGTTGTATGAGCTAGGTGTGCGGATGATATTGTATGTATGTAGATAATCATGTTAGGGTTAGGTGTGATCTATATGGCTAATGATGATGAATACTCATGTAGCATGACCCTTACGTATGAAATCCCTTTATGAATTTGTGATCAAAGTATGCTAGGATTCCTCTATTCTATTGTTGAATATGTACTTGCCTCCTATGATGTAATGTGAGTGTATGTAGTCTCTAGTCTTAAATACTCTAGATGTGTTTGACTCAAGACTTGAAAGAATGTTGTACATGTGTTGTGATCTTTAGAGTGTGGCTTCCTCAATGCTATGTGATAGCCATTATGTGACATGTTTACCAATGTACACACACACTTCATGCATATCTATGAGTAGGGTAGATTCATGATGACTATGGAAATGATAGTTCTCCTATGCATCATTATCTATTTCTATGCATGTAAAGTATATGATTAATGAAGTTATGAACATGTGTGCCTAAAGGTGTTTGTGTGAAGGTAGATCTCATATATATGTACACACACAGACATGCATGTATGAATGAAGTATGTTAATGGTAGTCTAATGAATAAGTGAGTCTCTTGAAAGGTATTACTCAATTTTACTCTAAACTAGACTATAGTATGAATATGAAATGATTATGTGAAAGAACATTCTCACATAATGTAGGTTCTATGATGAAAGGACATTCTCATCATAGATACCTTTGAGCTATATGATGTATGAGGGAGTAAGTCCCTAAGACCTAATCTTTATGAACTAATATTATCTAAAGGGTTAATGATGTCTAATAAGGGAGTTTAAGCTTAGCACCGAGTGAACATGACAAATGTGAGTGGGAGCTTCCGTTAGTAAGTTCGACTTCTTACAAAGAGAATCATCACGTTAGAAAGTCCGGGTTCCTAACCTAGATGTTGTCTCATGAGATGGAAACCTCCACGTTAGTAAGTCAAGGTTTTCTCGAAGCAATTTCCTTGTTCCATAACTATGTGCCCCCGTAGGTTTTAGCTTTATGGATCCACTAGAATAACTAATTTGTATGAAGGTCCTACCTTGTAAAGTAGTACACTGTCTTTTCGGTGTGGGAGTAGAACACCAGATTCCATGTAGCTCACATGGTCTATATTGGTTATGGCTATATCTCCCGAAAGTCAAGAAATGAAGATAAGAATACGAACCCTAGTCATAATTCCCTGAGAAGTGTAGTTAGTACAGGTAGAACTATGGACTATATCTATGCATTGCACTAGATGAATTCAAGAAAGGATAGGATTGGAACCTCTTATGAAGTAAAAACTTATGTTCTGTATGACTTGTATGAGTGCATGTTAAGTGACCTTGTTATGTCAAGACATGAATTATGAGTATGCATGGGAATTACACTTATGACTTCTAAGTGAGTTTACTTAGTATATGTGGGGGGTATGAGACTCCATGTGTACATTCCACAAGCAATCTTTTGAAGGGGTTGTGAGGGTGGTTTACTTATGATACGAACTAAATGAGTTTAGGACTAAAGTGTAGTAATGAATTAGTCTTTCTATGATGATAATAAGTATGATTAGTCTTTCTATGATGTTATGAAGTATATGGGATTATGTCTAGTTATAAATGAAAGTGTTATGACTTGTTAAGTATGTTATGCCTAGTCTAGGATGACTTCTTCGGTACACTTGGTGGAAGTAGTATTATGGAATGCTATCTACACATTGCACTAGTGTGACTTAGGAGTTGGCTTAGGTGATGGTCCTTATGTGAAGTTGATGTTCTATGTGGTGCTGAAGACTTATGAATATATGTGGGTTACTTAAGGAAAGACTATTGTGAGGTGACCGCAAGGTGATACATCGTATTAAGTACACTTGAGGGTTACTTAAGGAAAGAAGTAAGATAAAAGAGAGGTAATGTATTGTATGTATGTAATATGCCTCAAAGTATGATAAATGACTTAATGTGCTATTATGAGTAGTATTCATGTCTATATGATGTATGTGAACTATTGTTGCTTCCAATTGCACATGCAAGTGTACGCGGTCACACAAGTAATATAGTGGCTCTTAAAAGAACCGGATTATCGAACTCAAATGGACTTGTCAATTAACTATTCACTAAATTATACTAATTCTAATTATTTATTTAAGGGGAGGATTTCAAAAGATGAATATATTAACTAAACTAAAAATAAAGAAAATAACTAAAAAGCAATTAACTAAGAAAAGATAGATGTTTACACAATCAATGAATGAATCGATCTAGGATTATAATTTACTAACAATCATGTTTAGCATCAATTTCATCAAATTATTTGATTATCTAATTATTGAATCATAGGGTTAGATGTATAATCTTGGCCTCTCGACCTCTAATCGCCTACGATAAATAACACCCTAACTATATCGTTGAGAGGGGATAGAATGTAAAGAGCATTACATTATCTTCCTGTATGGTGACCCAAGCAAGATTTTTAGGTATATCTCTATCCTAGAGACGAATCAACCATATCTATTTAGAGTTGAACAAGCTCCTTATATTCCACGTTCTATCCTCTTATTCCTCTCTCGAGTTCAATTCGGACAATATATTTATTTCAATGGTGATCAAGTATCAAAATAGTATTCACAAGAATATAAGAACAACTTATATGATAAACTAATCACGCCGAATCAAAATCACTAAACAATCATATTGGAAGTAAATATAATTCAAGAACGAGAAGTTTACTCCACATAGACTTAGAGCAATGACAACGAATCATTCAAAGAAAAGATCTAAAATAAAGAAAAGAGAAGAAAAGAAGAAACCCTAAATCAAAAGCTACTTTTTACATTGTATCCTCCTCCCTAATAATTATTGTTATGGACTATTTATAGATGTTAAAATCCTGAATAAAATAATTGAGTCCACAATAAATTAGGAACCCAAAAACTAAAAGGACACTGCTTGAAGCAGTGCATATTTCCGCCGCTTGAGTTGCGCAAATGTTGACACGTGACACAAAAGTATGTTTTCAATTCAAATTCTGATTCTTTGCAATTTTTATACAATATATATTATTATATTCTATTTAATCCATTAAGCTTGCCGCTTGATTTCCTTCTTCAATCTTCATCTTTAATTCTTTTTAGCTCCAAATTTCTTCATCTTCACACCAATTTAATCCTACAAATAAAATATACTATTTAGCACAATTCATAAAATTCATGCTCAAAAAGGACAAATATTGATAAATATGAGACAAATAATGATTAAAAGTATGTATTTTTGCCTCACATCACTACCCCACACTTAAACTTTTGTTCGTCCTCGAGCAAACATTAAAGCTCATCTCAAAAAATCATTGATACAACAGTCAGGTCATATATCAATTCAAAACATCAAATGCAATTCTCAATCATTATGCAAGAAATCCAAGTGAACAACAAACCTCCAACCTTCTAACCTCAAGGAAGGACTTTGAACTCATCAAATTTAAATTTGCTCATCTACTCTCATCAAAGAAAGTTAATAACATCACCTACCTATCATAAAACAAGTGCCCCCACAATAAGAAATAGTCCACACAGTCAAATCAAAATATTGAATATAATTTAAGGACTTAGCATCAAAGAACACTCACACTCAGAAATAAAATTCACAATTATGCACAAAGAACCATAGGCTTGTCATTATGTACATCTCCACTAATTAGCATGCTTGAATAGAAGCAAATAGGACTTTAACAGGTTGTAATGTAGGCTAGGGACGGGTAGAAAAACCATGTAATAGTGACTTACGCTTCCTTAAGCATTTTGCAATTTAGAGCTATCACCCATTATTTTCTTCTCTTTATTTTCAGCCGTCTCTTCAACAATTATAATACAAGTAATTCTCATCATCTAAAGAATTTTTCAATCATTAATTCTTTTTGTTTTTTAAGTTTTCCTTCATAATATCCACCCTCAACTTACGTATGTTACATGAGTTAAGGTGCAGGATGTCCTTGGAAGGACCAGGGCCATCATTAAGGTAACTTCTTTTGTTCATTTTTTTTTCATCACATTCTTTCAAACAGGGTTTTAAGAACTTTGTAGCTATCATTGATTACCTTTTCACTCAACCATTCCTTTTTCTCAGCATTGATAATTAGAATAAGTCTATGCTATAATGATCAAGGAAGCAAGCTACAAAAACTAGGGATTCAACAAATAGTCAAGGGCAAAATGTGGCTACCAACAAAAGGCTATAGGTTCAAAAGGCTAACTAGTGATATAATATCTGAAAAGGCTAAAATTACCAGATAAATCAAAGAAATCCTATTATCATCTCCTAAACAAAGCATCACTTTTTATTTCGCTTCAATAACATGCGGGGCAAGTTCTAGACTAAGATGCAAAACATGGAATAAATAAAATCTCACCACACATGACACAAGTATCAATCAAGATGGATCAATTCCACTTCTAAGAGAAATAGGATCATAACAAACTACAAAATAAAATAAGCTATATACAAAGTCACAACCATGAACCTAGATGTCAAAAAGTTTGCAATTTCACTAGCAATCAAGCATTCAAAAGAAAGTGTTCTTCAAAATTAAGCCCAGATAGTAAGTATCAAATAACTCAAGAAAAAGGGTCTTTTCTTTTCTTTAAAAAAAAAACTAAACAAAAAATTTATTCCGAAAGAAATTTAAGACATTCGGTTCAAAGGGACTATCCTTGGGAAAAGAAGCGAAAACAAAATGTGAGGAACCCATCCTAAAAATGACTCAATAAAAAAGTAAAAATTAAGAATTCATTCCTCCACCCCACACTTAAAAAGATGTTATGTCCCCAAAGAATCAAATAAGATTTAAAAGAAGGGTTAGAAAAACTCCCTGAGGCCTTTAGGCCTATCTAGTAGCATGTTCTCTCAATTTTCATCAAGGGTCGTACGCACCCCACACTTAAGATCCAACGTGCTCTTTAACTTCAAATTTTGGATACTCAAACTTCTTCAAAACCTGTAATAACAACACAAAACAATAATAATAATAAAAACTAAAAAATTAAATTAAAAATAAAATAAGAAGTTACACTATAAATAGGGTTGCATCCCATAAGCGCTTAATTTAACGTCGCGTCGCGGCACGACACAAGTAAGTTCACCACTTTTCTTTCCACTTTGAAATTATGAATTGCACCCAACCTTTACATCTAATTTTCTGCTCCTCTCGAAGAGTGGGTGTTAAAGATAAAAGAACCAAGTAATATATGTCGCTTCTTGTACTTCTTGGCCTTTATGTGAGGAATATTCGTTTGTCTATGTGGACTAGAAAACCTTAGGATGTAGGGACCTTGTTCCTCATCAATACAGTTCTCCATTAGTTCAGATGACTTGAATGATACATCATCATCTAAACATAATGTTGAAAAGTGATTTGAATGGGTCCCAATACGTCCCTCTTTCGAACTTACACCAATTGCAACATGCTTAGGTTTATACTTTTTCCCAAATATGGCATCTTCAAGAAAGGACTGATTGCATTGCATCTCCTTCCGTTTTAGATCATCAATTTGACTTCTGAGTGCCTTTTTAGTATCATAAAACTCATTATTGAATTGTTGGGCGTCAAACGCAGCAACCTTTGCATTCAATTCATTGCTTAAGTTCTGAGTATGCAAGAAAAACATATTAATATCTTCACAGTGCTTTGTTTTTCTATCTATAAGGTGTGACATCTCATATATGATTCTCGTACGACGCTCTTTATATTCTTATATTAATTTCCTGCAAGATTTCAAACTATCAAAGGAACAAAGATATTAGCATCATCATGAGAGGGTTTTGGAGTAGGATAGCAACACACGGTACAATCAACCCACTACCCCCTACAAAATTCACATGATAGAGATGGTGCAAACAATTCTCCATTGGGTATATAATTACATTGTAGCCAAAAGTGAGCTCCTTTGTAATAAGGAGAAGGTCTTATAACTTGTGAATAATCCTCATTCCAGTACATCTCACGAGAAGTATTAATTAGAAGTAGAACAAAGAAAAAAATATGTATCAAAATAAATGAACAAATAAAAGAAAAAATATAGCCTAGAAGAATAGTTAATGTCTAATCCTCTGCTGCGGCGCCAAAAACTTATTGCTTCCAATTGCACACAAAAGTGTACGCAGTCACACAAGTTATATAGCGTCTCTTAAAAGAATCGAATTATCAAACCCAACGGACTGGTCAATTAACTATTCACTAAATATACTTGTCACGACTGGAATCTAGACCCCAGACGAGACCGGCGTCGTTGACCTCTCAGAGGTCGCAGACAAGCCTACTTACGTCATTCTTACTTTACATAGGTTAATTTTAGCGGAAAATTTGAAACTTTTTGTTTCTAAATATTGTTTACTAAAAAGTTCTAGTACATTCGTAATTTGTTCACCATCAACCATCTAACATTAAGAGATAATCAAATGAAAGGAATAGTTCAATACTTATAAAGCCTATAATTGCCAAAATGGCACCAACACATAGTCTGAATAAAAACAGGAAAGAAACGCTAGTGGAACATGCTCCACCAGCTCAACTCTAAATCTAAGCTAGAATATAAAATAGTAGCATCCTCGAAAGCATGAGGACCTACCAACTCCGGATGAATGCTGGACGTCCGAATAACTGCAACGATGATCTTGTAGCTCTATCGTCTACCTGTGCCTGCACCTAAAATAGTAGAGTTTGTATAGGGTTAGTACACACTTGTACTAAGTATGGGTATATGCAAGCACACACCAAGGACATGCATGAGAAAGAATAGCTCTTTCCTAAGAACGTGATTTTTGGAAGTCAAGTCAGTAGACTTGCCAAATTGGGATTAGGAAAGTTTCCAAATTTGGATTAGAAAAGTAAATGATCTTTCCAAATTTGGATTAGGAAAGTCAGTGAGCTTTCCAGGTTTGGAATAGGAAAGTTATGCCATGAGAATAACATACATCATCATACTTTTCACATTTGCACACGGCACATAAAATTTACACATAGCACATATCATATAACATACAATACATTTTGCATGTAGCACATAACTTCTTTCATATCCTTCATTCATATGCCATGAGACCTTGGAATCATGGACTTGACATTAAGACATCCCAGAAATGAGGGCTCAATAGATGGGACCTCAACTAGAGAGTCTTCATTAGCAAACACAGAGTCTGCTTCGTTCATTCATACGTACTCCATTTCATTTCGTTCATAGGCCAGTGTAAACACCAGCTATACCTAGGATGTAGTTTAAGACTTTCATTAGGTTCGTTGTGCAATGACCAAGAATGACCTAATGTCATTGCTTGAATCTAACTCGCCTTTTGATTATCCTATTCTAACACCTTTGGTATCATTCATTTTATTATGTGCTTCATTTGAGGCTGGCCTCATTCATTCATTGGGAACTTTAACTTTAACCGACATAGATCATGTGAGCATCATGAAATCCAGTGTCTCCCCCACACCGAAAAGAGGTGGAATCACCGGCCAAGGTGACCAAAAACATGCTAGCGTACATGGGAATTTAAGCCCGCCAGATCCCTATATTGGCAGTATAGGTTCGAAGACCAGGAGATATAAGGAGACCCATACCCGGCAAGCCGGACAGTCTCATCTCATGAGAGTTACGTGAACCTCCGCCCTTCCCGAAAGAAGGCATCACCGCTCATAGCTAGTCTATCGGTGCTCAGTATAAAGTTCCATTTCATTCAACTCATACGTCATGGAAGCTGACTTCTAGGATGAGGACATCATAGCTCATTAGATGATTTCTCATCTCATCATTAGTATCAGGTGTGTTAAACTCAATACCTTCATTAGAGTGTTCATAAAGACTGATCTCTTCATTATCTTACACTCTCATAGGTGAGTACGTATTGGTAACATTTATTTAGGCTCCTTCGAGATTACTCTCATCATTTACATTAATCTTATATCATGTTGTCACCACATTCATTATCATTAACACCCTTACTTTTCATAGTTACTCACCTCTTATTACGTGAACGTTCATTTTATCATATGCCAATGCACTTGGCCATTTAGTGTATCTTACACTCATACTTAACCCTTCTAGGGTTCATCATTTCATTACATACTTCTTAGATTCACTTACTTTGAACGTATGTTAGACTTATGCGTCTATACATTCAAGTCATGACACTTCATTCATATTACGTCTAAGATTATGTGATACAAGACTTATGCATCTTGTATATGTGCCAAGTTCTTGATTTCGATCTAAGTATGTGGCATTATTCTCGGATATTTTATTCACGTATGACTTATGTATCAATACGGAAGCTTGAGCAAGGAAACCCAAGTCTTGAATCAATTGGATATCATTTATATTTTTAATTGATTTTATTCTAATATTCATAACATTATGACTCTAAGTTAAATCACAATATTAACATTGAAATATTAATTTTCTACTTAACCTTTCTCTT
Source organism: Solanum lycopersicoides (assembly GCA_022817965.1). NCBI lineage: Eukaryota > Viridiplantae > Streptophyta > Magnoliopsida > Solanales > Solanaceae > Solanum > Solanum lycopersicoides. The sequence goes on from JAJJBR010002039.1 coordinate 98,760, forward strand.
AAATTGGCCGATGGGTTGTGGGTTCGAACCCCCACAACCCCTTCTTATTTTTCCTTAACCTTTTTATTGTCCAATTTCGCCTAAACCAAGAGGTTGGGGTATCAAACCCCCACAACCTCTTTTATTTTGTTCTTTAATTCGCCTAAGTAGGGAGGTTGTGGGTTCGAACCCCCACAGCCTCCTTACCTTTAATTTAATTTTCGCTAGGGGCTGTGAGGTGGTGGGTTCGAACCCCCACAGCCCCATATATATTTTTCTTTTATTTTTCGCTAGGTTGAGGGCATTGGCAGTGAGGTCGTGGGATCGAACCCCCACAGCCTCACTTGCTTTAATACTCATTTTCGCCTCCTCTATTTCCAGCCTTGAGGTCGTGGGTTCGATTCCCACGCCTCACATCTTTTTATTTTCTTTATTCTCCTTCTTCCTTGCTTCCCACGAGTCATGTGTTCGATTCCCCCCATCCCCATTCTCTTTATTAATTCATTTCGTGGGCAGCAGCTAAGGGGTTCGAATCCCCTTAGCTCCATTACATTTTTTTTTTTAAATTTTAGCCTCTTGGTCATGTGAGGTCTTGGGTTCGATTCCCCTTCACCTCACCTACTTTAATCCCTTTTAAAACTCTTCCAAAATTCCCAGAACCTGCCCGAAACCAACATCACAAGCTCGAAATTTTGATTACCTTTTTGTAGCCTATTTTCTCCACTTTTTTTAACATTAAAAGTTCATGCATTTGGAGTAGTGTTTAGTGAGTCCTTTAGGTGCATTTTCATAGACATATTTGGCCAAGAAGTTATCATTAAATTCAGCCACATTACACTTAAATGAACATCATCATTTACATAAGTTTACACACTTAAAATGACAACCAAGACCATATCAAACTTGAAGCCATAAATCAAAACTTATTCACAGTAAGTTTACAGTAAACTTTTTCACATACTCACACATATTTTCGGCAACAAAGCTTGTCATTCATATGACTCCAAATACATGTTCATGAACATATTCATCACGAAAACACATTGCAACATCTAATTTCTACCAGCAAACATACCAACCTATGATTTGATGGGAGCTAATGACAGGGACATGCAACGGGGAACAACCCTAGTTTTCGGATTGAATATTCTGAATCCTAAGGGTCTCTTGGGAAAGGGACCAAGAGTAAGAAGACCCATACCTTTATTTTTTCTTGTTCAACCACGAAATTGCTGCCCAAATCCTCTCCAAAATCAGTCCAAGTTCAACACTTTAACACCAATCGACGGAAGACTCCTCCACTTTGCTTAAAGTGATGGATTTATGTTGTTTTCTTAGATTTTTGGTATGAGTTCTTCAAGTGTGAAGAACTTCAATATATTTTCTATTTTTGAACTTGTTTAGGCAGAGAGAAACGTGAGGGTAAATGGTGAAACGTGAGAGAGAGATATCGTGAGAGAGAGTGGCTTTAAGTTAGGAGTTTTGGTTTGGGAATTAGTCAAACTAGGACTCCTTGCTAAAATATTAAATAAAAATCTGATTTTTCTTTTTCTTAAATCAGATAATATTTATTATTTAATTTAATTAATTTATCCAATCAAATAAAAGCAAGATAAATCCTTGCTTCTAGTGGGCTCGAACCCGAGTGACTCCCATTTGCGAAAATGGGTCATTTCGGGTTGCCCCACCCAATTCTTTAATTAATTAAATTAATTTATTAAATAATTAATTCCTCAGGGTAATTACAATATTACCCTTGCTTGGAAAAGACCATTTTACCCTTGGACCCAAAAACTTAAAAAAACTTAAAATTTCTTCTTTTGAGTCCGGTAAAAACTCTTTCGATTAAATCTTCGTTTTCGTGAGCCTCACATGGTTGGTTCCAACCTTTCCAAGCTCAATTAACTCCCCAAGTTAGTTGGCTTGGTCGTAGTAAGGGTTCTGAGGTCTGGTTCTACGCGTATCAGCCTGTGGACCTTGGTCTAATCGCAAGCATTCTTGAAAAACCTAAGTCTTGATCCTATTCATTTTTAGGGTTGTTACATTATCCCCCCTTAGGAACATTCGTCCCGAATGACACTACTACTTCACGTTGTAATGCCAGTCAGATCATAATAAAAGCACTATACACAGTCAATCAATAGCAACAAAATACGGGAGGTAAGGAAACATAGGTTTAAGAGTATGAAGTCTAACCTCAAGAGCTGAACAGGTGAGGGTAGCGGGCTCTCATGTCGGCCTCAGCTCCCACGTAGCACCCTCAACAAGATGATTTCTCCACAATACCTTCACTGTGGCAATCTCCTTGTTCCTCAGCCGCTTGACCTGTCTGTCTAAGATCTCAACAGGTACCTCCTCATAAGACAAGTCTTCACCAACCCCCAAACCTTCAACAGGTAAGATTGATGCTGGATCACCTAGGCACTTCTTCAACATAGAGACATGAAAGACTGGATGAACAGAAGCTAGTTCTGTAGGCAATGCTAACTCATAGGCCACCTCACCCACACGCTGTAGGATCTCATATGGCCCAACATACCTCGGACTCAGCTTCCCTTTTCTACCAAATCTCATCACCCCTTTCATAGGCGATATTTTCAAGTAAACCTGGTCACCAACATCAAACTCTAAGGGCCGCTTTCTGTTATCAGCATATGACTTCTGCCGACTGTAAGCAGTAGTCAACCTGTCCCTAATCATTCTGACCTTCTCTAAGGCCTCATGAATGATCTCCGGACCCAAAATGGATGACTCTCCAACCTCGAACCACCCAACTGGAGATCTACACCTCCTACCATACAGTGCCTCAAACGGTGCCATCCCAATGCTGGAGTGATAGCTATTATTATACGAGAACTCTATCAAAGGCAGATGGTCATCCCAGTTACCTCTGAAGTCAATCACACACGCTCTCAACATATCCTCCAATGTCTGTATGGTGCGCTCTGCCTGCCCATCTGTCTGAGGGTGAAAGGCAGTGCTAAGCTTCACCTGCGTGCCCAAGCTCTTCTGGAAAGATCTCCAGAATGAGAAGTAAACTGAGCTCCTCTGTCTGAAATAATAGACAAGGGAATCCCATGCCATCTCACAATCTCATCAATGTAGAGTCTCGCATAATCCTCGGCTCTGTAAGTAGACTTCACAGGGATAAAGTGGGCAGACTTAGTCAATCTGTCCACAATAACCCATATAGAGTCATGCTGCCTCCTAGTCCTCGGAAGCCCAACCACGAAGTCCATATTAATGGCCTCCCATTTCCAAGTCGGAACCTCAATAATCTGCGTCAGACCACCAGGCTTAAGATGCTCTGCCTTAACCTGCTGACAATTAGGACACTTGGCCACATATTCTGCAATGTCCTTCTTCATGCCATCCCACCAATAAATCTGCTTGAGATCATGATACATCTTGGTGGAACCTGGATGTATAGAATATCTGGAACCATAGGCCTCTGCAACAATCCTGGTCCGCAAATCATCCACATCTGGCACACACAGCCTGTCCTGATACCTAAGTATGCCATCACCTCCCAAAGCGAAAGAATCATTCATCTTCATCAGCACTGAGTCCTTCAGCTCCATCAACACGGGATCTAGATGCTGACCCTGCTTGACTTCAACTACCAAGGATGATTCAGAACTAGGATGAACTGAAACATCCCCACTAGTGGAGTCAACCAAACGCACACCCAGTCTGGCCAGTCTGTGTACATCTTTACCAGCTCTTCTTCTCATCCTCAACGTGAGCTGTACTTCCATGCTCATCCTGCTCAAAGCATCAGCTACAACATTAGCCTTACCTGGATGTAGTGCACATTCATGTCATAATCCTTCAACAGCTCCAACCATCTCGCTGACGTAGATTCAACTCCTCTGTGTGAACACGTACTGGAGACTCTTATGGTCTGTGAACACATCTACATGCACTCCATACAGATAATGCCTCCAAGCTTCAGTGCAAACACCACAGCTGCCATCTAGGTCATGAGTGGGATAATTCTTCTCATGAACCTTGAGTTGGTCTAGATGCATAGGCTATCACCTTACCAACCTGTATAAGAACACAACCCAAACCAACCCTAGTATGCATCACAATAAACAGTGTAATTCTCACCACACTTAGGCAAAGTAAGCACCGGGGCTGAAGTGAGTCTGTCCTTGAGCTCCTGGAAACTCTTCTCACAAGTCTCCGTCCATTCAAACTTGGCTTTCTTCTTAGTCAAAGCTGTCAATGGGGCAGCAATGGAAGAAAAGCCCTCCACAAACCTGCGGTAGTAACCAACCAATCCCAAAAAGCTACGGATATCAGTAGGAGTAAGAGGCTTTGGCCAGTTCTTCACAGCCTCAGTCTTCCTGGGATCCACCTCCACGCCCTGGTCGGATACAACATGACCCAGGAAGGTCACTGATCTCAGCAGAATTCACATTTGCTGAATTT
>JAJJBR010002040.1:0-7500 GCA_022817965.1 Solanum lycopersicoides
ATTTATACCGGAACAAACGGCTATCTTGATTCATTAGAAGTTGGACAGGTAAGGAAATTTCTTGTTGAGCTACGTACTTACTTAAAAACTACTAAACCTCAGTTCCAAGAAATCATATCTTCTACCAAGACATTTACCGAGGAAGCAGAAGCCCTTTTGAAGGAAGCTATTCAGGAACAAATGGACCGTTTTATACTTCAGGAACAAGCATAAAGAAATATTTATCACTTTTGTCTTAATCTTAATAAAAAAAGGACTTAAGCATCTTGGATTCAAATATTCAAACAGTCTTTCTTGTTATCGAAATCTAAAAAAAAATATATATATGGAAATAAATTGCGTCCAATAGGATTTGAACCTATACCAAAGGTTTAGAAGACCTCTGTCCTATCCATTAGACAATGGACGCTTTTCATTCTGATTTTTTTTCGTATTTTCACTTTTTGTTTGAAAAAAAAAAACAGAAAGAATCAGATGTGAAAGAATTTTTTGAATTGTATATTCAATGATGTACTAATACTAATAACCTAAATTTGATTTAATGAATTTAATGAATAGATTCAAATATTTAGAATAAATAGATATAGAGCGGGTAGCGGGAATCGAACCCGCATCGTTAGCTTGGAAGGCTAGGGGTTATAGTCGACGTCGATTCATTATTTTTAACGTCTCTAATTCAAAACCGAACATGAAACTTTGGTTTCATTCGGCTCCTTTATGGAGATGAGTCAATTTATAGATCTAAGATGTGAACAAAATTCGAAAAAAAAAAAAAGAATTCTACCCATAACATCTATGTAAGCTTTTGGTCTGAATACAGATAAAACGAATAGCTTTGTAGATGATCCTTCTAGAAGAGGGGGATTCTAACAACCTTTCTAGTTATTTCGTTCTCTATTTCTATTTATATAGGATCCTGAGGAAAAGGATTTTGTTTCCACCGAGCTAAAACAATATGTTGATGTCTCTAGTAAACCAAAGTCATCGTTTAATAGCTATTTTGCTTCACTTTCTTCTTTACAAATAAAAACTTGAAGATTTAGTTACGATTAGAAATAAACTTTCTATCTTCATCCATGGATCCTTTATTCATACTTATTCAATTGGAAGTATTGATCCCAATTCAAAAATTCTGTTTCGCAATTTCATAATCCAATTTTTCAATGTCTAACTGACCTTTGGATACAAATCACGATAATGTGTATTTGTTCTCGAATCTGTCATTGAGAGGAAAAGGATTTAATCCTTTTAAGAAATAAAGTTTTTGATCGGAATACGAATCAAACCGAAGGACCCTTTAACTATTTAAGGGATAATAGAACGAATCACACTTTTACCACTAAACTATACCCGCTACAATCCGATTATTGTATACAAATACAACTTTTGTCGAACAGGGGAATTGTGGTAATTAAGATAGGATAAGATAGGGTCGTCAAAACGACTAAAATCATAACATAAAAATGCATTGTGGAATACTCGAAAGCTTCTTTTTTTTAGTCCAGCAAGATGGTAAACATAAAATCAAAAAGCAGAAAGAGAAATGAGACTTTTTTTTTGATCGAATTTTCTATTTCATATATTTTATTTGACTTTATATAAAAATATAAAAAATGGGAATTTTTTCTTGTTGCTTGAATATTAACTATTCAATTAAAATGAAATATTACAACTATAACAGACATTTTTGTTTTCAAATTAATTGGAACAAAAGAGGCCCGGCTGGGTACTGACCAGACCAGGCCATGAGAATAAGAGGGTCCTTTCGAACAAAATCAAGACAAAGAAAAGAGGTCTTCTTTATTTTTCTTGAGATTCTTGGCTCTTCTGAGCCCTTCCTTTACTTTAGATAAAGAGATAAAGGAAATTGATGATAAAAGTTGTACATATCTATATAATATAGAAAGAAGAAAAGAGAGAAAGAAAGATTCTTTCCTTTATCTTAATGTGCTATCTCATGTATTAATTATCTTTTTCAATTGGGAGAGATGGCTGAGTGGGCTAAAGCGGCGGATTGCTAATCCGTTGTACGAGTTAATCGTACCGAGGGTTCGAATCCCTCTCTTTCCGTTGATGACTTGATTTTTTTTTCAAATTTCGAAATCCTTTGTTCTTATTCTTAGTTAAATGTGTGGAATAGACCAAATCCTAAGAAAATTTGAAAATCAAGCAAGGAAAAACCTTTTTTATTTTATTCTTCACGTCCAGGATTACGTCCGGGATCATTAGATAGGAATCCAAAGATGAAGAGAGAAACAAAAAATATCACTACTGTGTAAACGAAGAGTTTGAGAGTAAGCATTACACAATCTCCAAGATGATTTTTTTGAAAAAAAAAAAAAAGAGAATAGATCATCCATCGCATATCCTAGTTTGACACCAAGCAACGAAGCTCTTTCTCTAAAAGAATTTTCATAAATTCTTTTATAATAAGAGTTTGTCATTAACCAAATTTTTTATATACACAAGAGGAGCCTAATAAGGTCTTTCACTGGAAAGGAAAGCGCCAAAAAAGAAGGAAATTAAGTTAAGCCGGATTTCTCGTGACTATCCAAGAATTTCAATGTTTGAATCGAGATTTCAAACGGTAAAGCTTATCTGATTTTATTGATTTTCTAATTTTTTCTCGAATAAATCATGAATTTTCTAGGATATTATTAAGGATCTCATCGAAAACTTACAGCAGCTTGCCAAACAAAGGCTAAGAGAAAAAAGAACAGAGGTATGACTGGCATAATATCTACGATTGGATTCAAAAAAGCATAGGCCTCGGGCAATTTGCCGAAGAAAAAACTACTCGAATAAAGGGTCGAATTAAGACAGATACCGATCAAACTAAAGGTATTAAGCATAACAGACTTTTTGTTCTTGGAGATAATTGCATTTTGATTGAGTTATTTATATAAGGAAAAGGAAAGTAAGTAAGGTAAACAAAAAATCCTTCTTTTTCTTTGAACCCACCCAATCAAAAATCCTCCTTTTCTCAAAGGAGAATCGAAAAAATAATATTTTCATACAATATCTTAATTGAATTATATGTAATGATCAATAAATTAAGTTGAATTCTCTATCTACACATACCAAAAACATAGAAAAATCCGAATACCAATCTAATCGATTCTATAGATATTTGGGCTAGAGTTGACAAACAAACAAAACCAGCAATATACTTTATTAGTATCGCATAGAAATCTAAATGGGGCGTGGCCAAGTGGTAAGGCAACGGGTTTTGGTCCCGCTATTCGGAGGTTCGAATCCTTCCGTCCCAGAACATATATATTCTCTGACAATATAGATTGCGTTTTTAACAATGTTCTGTTTAAAATCGAAATGTTAGCTGGAATGTGATTGTTGTTTCTGATTTTTTTCTTCGATGAATCGTTTTTTTTTTTCAAAAACTGAATCGAGATACGAAAGAATCCATATTCCCTATCTCATATTCTCTAACCCCTAAATTAGCCTAATTAGATTCAATTTTCTTTTTTGTGGATTTCTTGACTTTTCGCCAAGAGGGGGTTTTTGGTACTAATTCAATTCACTAAGTCTCTTAATTCTTAATCAATGAGGTAGGCTAAAATAGAAAAAAGGAGCAAAAACTGGACTTAATCTGGGCTTGTTTGGCTTTGTGCCCAGCCAGCTCGCATTTCGTAAAAAAAAAAAGACTAGGACATCCCCTTCTTTTGATTTATGCTGCATCAGTCCCATAGAATGGGGTAGATAGGAGTTAATCAGTGATGGGAAGGCGTTCATTTCAATATCTATAAACGGTGACAATTGCTCAGTCTATTTGATCGAATTGATAGATACGAAACCCTCCCCATTCTTTGGATTTTATCAATCAGATGAAAAAAAAAAAGACTTATCTTTTTTCCTAAGATGATCAAAAGTTATTTTTAACTATCAAATTTTCTTGGAATAATGATGTCGAGAGGGGAACTTTCGAAATTGATTCGAAATTTCGAAAGAGAAATAGTTTAAATCATTCCTTAGAAGCTGAATCTTTCTCTCCTATTAAGTCACGTGAAGATGCAGAATTAAAAAGAATTCGTTTATTCGTCTTATTTTATTTATATAAAAAAATTTTTTATTATATATTATATATATTTATTAATTAATATTTATATATTTATTAATTAATATTATAATGTTAGACAATTTAATATTAGCGATGGGGTCTTACTAAGACTTCTTCAGAAAAATATTTATCCACCCTATATCTATAGTATTAATCTATAGTATTATTTATATCTATATACTATAGATATAGAAGATATAGAAAATACTTTAGATTATGGTGTTTATACATCAGCCCAACCAATGACTATTCATGATTCCATAATTGAATCAATTCCATACCGGTTCTTAGAGGAATGTTATGGTAAAACTTCGTTTGAAACGATGTGGTAGAAAGCAACGTGCGACTTGAAGGACACGATCCGTTGTGGATTTGTACATCCACCATTTTTTGTAGGAATGAAGGTGCTCTTAACTCGACATCATTGGTTCTGTTTCACTAGAACCCCTCGTTTTTGTTGTCTTGGAATGTAAATAGTCCATGATGGAGCTCGAGTAGAAAGTATTAATTTCTTTCTCGGGGCAAGGGTCTAGGGTTAATGCCAATCAATAAAACAATTGAAACAACTTCGTAAATATATCTAATATATCTTAGGTATGGAAATCGAAAGAATCCAATTCGAGCAAGTTTCAAATTAAAAAATTTATTGGAATTGATCAAACTTTTTCGATCCAAAGTGTTTCACGAGGGAATCCATCATCTTGTAGGATTCTTTCATAAAAATCGCAAAAAGGGTATGTTGCTGCCATTTTGAAAGGATTAAAAAGCACCGAAGTAATGTCTAAACCCAATGATTTAAAAGAAAACAAAGATAAAGGATCCCAGAACAAGGAAACACCTTTTTAATTGTCTTAATAACTGGATCAGACTGAAGAATCCGATTTTAAACGAGACAAACAAAAAAGGAGGAAAGACCGCTCAATAAATGAAATTGCCGAAAGATTTTCCTTTGAACTGTTTGAAAGTTATCCAACTTGAGTTATGAGAGTACGAATGGTTTCTTTTTCATTTTAAGGAAGAACGAAGAAAAAAAGACTTAGATCTTTAATTGCTTTGATCATTTTATGGATCCAGTTGTCATTTCTTAGATAGAATTCCATACAGAGACAAAACTTCGAATCAATCATTTTTCTCGAGCCGTACGAGGAGAAAGCTTCCTATACGTTTCTAGGGGGGTGTTGTTCATCTACATCTATCCCAATGAGCCGTCTATCGAATCGTTGCAATTGATGTTCGATCCCGAAGAGAAGGAAAAGATCTTCAGAAAGTGGGTTTTTATGATCCGATAAAGAATCAAACTTATTTAAATGTTCCTGCTATTTTATATTTCCTTGAAAAAGGGGCTCAACCTACAGAAACTGTTCAGGATATTTTAAAGAAGGCAGAGGTTTTTAAGGAACTTCGTCTTAATCAACCGAAATTCAATTAAGGAAATAAATTAAGGAAATACAAAAAAGGGGGTAGTGATTTGTATATAACTTTGTATGACTTTTATCTTCTATTTTTTTGTATTTCCTCCCTTTCCTTTTCTATTTGTATTTATTTATCATTGCTTCCAGTGAATTCCGTGTTCTATAACGACAAAACCTCTTATTTTATTGATCTTCGAAATATTTAATTCGGGCATTTCGGAATGAAATCAAGTTTGCTTATCTCAGTTAACTTGATTGAATCCATTATGAATTCAATAAATCTAAGTAAATTTAAGTAAATTGTAGTTTTGTTTTCCACTTTTTTTTTCAATATTCAATATTTATATTGACAACAGTGTATCGAACAAATATAATTCATTGTGATAAATGAAGTGGATCTATTTAGTTTTATTTTCTGTTTTAAATGAATTCGAAAGTGTGAATGTATTTTTTTCGATTTCTTCTTTCAATGGTTTTTGGTTGTCTTGTCTAATCTAGTTATTTCTTTTTCTTCGGATTGGATCTACATAAATTTTTCGATATTTTCTTCGGGTTGCTAACTCAACGGTAGAGTACTCGGCTTTTAAGTGCGGCTAGTGTCTTTTACACATATGGATGAGGTGAGGGATTCGTCCATACTCTCGGTAAAGTTTGGAAGACCGCGACTGATCCTGAAAGGGAATGAATGGTAAAAATAGCATGTCGTATCAACGGAAAGTTCTGAAAATATTTCATTGTTCCTAGATGGGTATAAAACTGTGTTAGAATTCTTGGAACGGAACAAAATAAAGTTGGGTCGAATGAATAAATGGATAAGGCTGCGGCTTCAATTAAATTATAGGGAAAGAAAAAGCAACGAGCTTTTGTTCTTAATTTGAATGATTCCCGATCTAATTAGACGTTAAAAATTTATTAGTGCCTGGTGCGGGAAGGGTTTCTTGTCCCATGAGTGGGTTCTCAATTTTTTTAATGAATCCTAACTATTACCATTTTCGATTATGGAGATGTGTGTAGAAGAAACAGTATATTGATAAAGAAAGTTTTTTCCGAAGTCAAAAGAGCGATTAGGTTGAAAAAATAAAGGATTTCTAAACATCTTATTATCCTATAACACTATAACATAGACCAATTAAATGAAACGAAAAAAAAAAGAGATGATAGAGAATCCGTTGAGAAGTTTACCTGTATTCAAGGTATCTATTCTTACTACAATACTTTGTTTTAACTGTATCGCACTATGTATCATTTGATAACCCTCAAAATCTTCCATCTTTGGTTCAAATCGAATTTCAAATGGAAGAAATCCACAGATATTTACAGCCGGATAGCTCGCAACAACACAACTTCCTATATCCACTTATCTTTCAGGAGTATATTTATGCACTTGCTCAGGATCATGGTTTAAATAGAAATAGGTCGATTTTGTTGGAAAATTCAGGTTATAACAATAAATTTAGTTTCCTAATTGTGAAACGGTTAATTACTCGAATGGATCAACAGAATCATTTGATTATTTCTACTAATGATTCTAACAAAAATCCGTTTTTGGGGTGCAACAAGAGTTTGTATTCTCAAATGATATCAGAGGGATTTGCATGTATTGTGGAAATTCCGTTTTCTATACGATTAATATCTTCTTTATCTTCTTTCGAAGGCAAAAAGATTTTCAAATCTCATAATTTACGATCAATTCATTCAACATTTCCTTTTTTAGAGGACAATTTTTCACATCTAAATTATGTATTAGATATACTAATACCCTACCCCGTTCATCTGGAAATCTTGGTTCAAACTCTTCGCTATTGGGTAAAAGATGCCTCTTCTTTACATTTATTACGATTCTTTCTCCACGAATATTGTAATTTGAATAGTCTTATTACTTCAAAGAAGCCCGGTTACTCCTTTTCAAAAAAAAATCAAAGATTCTTCTTCTTCTTATATAATTCTTATGTATATGAATGCGAATCCACTTTCGTCTTTCTACGGAACCAATCTTCTCATTTACGATCAACA
>JAJJBR010002041.1:0-28523 GCA_022817965.1 Solanum lycopersicoides
GAAGATATTTTTTCTATTTATTTTTACTTGTTTGATTTGAAATTTGCATATCTTTTATGAAATAATAATTGATCATATTAATATTTCATCACAATATTTATAGTAAGTAATATTATTTAGTCTTAGATCTTGAGAAATGATTTGAATATGCTGACAAAACTTTGCAACTATATACTTGACAACTAATGAAGAGATTGAGGCTCGCATCATATAATGTGTATGATAATCAACGAGAAATATGATAAAACAAATGAGATTCTTTTGATATATTTTCAAAAAATAGACTCAAACTAATGTTAGTTGAAAAGATAATTTTCAAAAGGAATAGAAATACAAACCTAAATGATTATCTTAGAAAGGGGCATTAGGTGCTCATTCACTAATCTCATAAAAAATAATAATTGATTTTCTTTAAAAGTTGAAACTAAAACTTAAATAAATACTTATTGAGTGCCTGTGATTTTTCAATGGGGTCAGATAAAAAGAAGATAATAATTAATGAGTTCTTCATGAGTATCATTGTCGAATATTATTATTTATAATTTTTATAAAAAGAAGAAAGAAGCCAGATCTATTTGTTCCTAGCTGGGAGACACTTGGTCTTACTACTTATGAGTATCATGAAGAAATGAGCCAAGGGGATCATTAGGGTTCAAATACCCCAACCCCACACATATTGTCTCGTAGTTACGGAGTTGAAGGGTTCATTCGAATTTTATCAAAATATTAAATTATATATAAAACATTAAGAATATATTTATATAATTGATGTTATTTTCCAAGACTTGAGTTGGCTATAACCTATGGTTTGTTTTAGTACTTGAGTTGTGTTTTAGGTTCTATAACTTTCATTTTTGTAACTTGTTATTCGGTGTTTAAAAGTCACTAGTCTGTTTGACTAAGTGAATTCACGTTTTATAGAATTCATCATCGTAAGTTAAATAAAACTCTACTTCTTGAACTTTACTCAAAGTCGAATGAAACATCTGGATAAGGATGAAAATGTTTTTACCTTTTCATCGGAGCTTTTAATGGTCTTTATGTACATTCACATTTGGTGTCTAACACTCACAAATTCAATTATGTTATCAAAACTCAAATTTAAAATATCTGATTAAGAATACTTACATATTATTCCAACCCCACTCAGGCCCTCAACCTATCTACAGCTAATCTTAATGCATTTCAAGGTCCTTTCTGACTAGCTTTTTATGGTCTGATTTTGTTTTTTCATCTCTTCCTACACCCTGGCTTTGCTTGGCTTGTACCTATTACACTATTTGTAGTGGATATATGTCACAATCAACCTCATTCCCACATTTATTTATTTGTATCTTTAAATATCTAGATCTTTTATTTTATTTATATGTATTCCCTTTATGTTAAATTAATGATCAGTTTAAAATGGAGCTAGCACTAATTTATAGTTAATTCTAAATTCTAACATTTGTTATATGATAAACCCTTAATGATTTTTGATTCCTAACTTGGTGTCAGTTATTTATTTTTGAGTTTCCAATAATTTGTGTTTCGTAGAAAAATCTACTCTTAACGTGAAATGCACCTTAAGATAACAATATAAGGTGAGAAATTTATGAAATATAGGATATGGATCCTTCTTCTATGTTGTTGGATCGAATAATATTATTTTGGTATTTGTTACCTTTTTTATGATCAGAATACCTTTCATTGTTGTCACGAATAGAATTCTTAGGGTTGTCAGTATATATGAAAAATGAACTAATTTGTTCGATCTATGGTTTATTGTATATTAATTGGGAATTTTACATAAATCTCATAGTGTTAAGAACTAATTACATATATCCCTACTCTTTTTCAAATTAGAAAGATCTCTTAAATTTGGTTGAATCCAGATACACCCCAAAACGTACATGCGTTCCAGTTTCAGATATATCGCTCAACGTTCCGACACCTCACATCTCGATTTCAGATACATCACTCGATGTACCGATACATCGCGTAAAGAGATGTATCTATCCAATCGATACATCGCGTAAAGTGATGTTTCCGACAGACACATCCCGTAAAACATGTATCCGACTGATGCATTGCGTAAAGTGATGTATACGAAAATAGGAGAGAGTAGAGATTTTTGGAATATTTTTTATATGGTAGAAATTTTAGAGAATATGGTAAAATAAGTTGTGTAATTAGGTATTTTTCCCATATTAATTTGGTCTAAATATTCAATAGGGCCAATCATTTGATCCATGAGTGTTTGTATTTCTTGGGCCTTCAGATGGACTAGACCTTCGTGGCCCATACACTAATCGAACCCTCCCAACTTCTGCATTCCTTTTGGTTCTTCCATTGATCTTATCAATGTTATATCATAATGTTTCTTCACCACATTATGAATACAACAACTTGATATCTAGTTTGGTAACATGACATCAAAGTACATAAATCAGTAACATTTTTTCATATGATCGTATCGACGAGAAGGATCAAGTAGCACACATTTGAGCATAAATAAGAGAGAGTGTCGCTTAATATGATTTCATCATGTCTTGCGTCAATCGTCAATATACAGATGTGATGTGAAATTATGATTTGTGAAGGTATTATAATAAGACAAGTTGTAGGCCTAAATTCACTATACGAAAGTTTTGTCAAAAGAAGTATACAATCTCTACAAACTCAACAACAATAAGGCAAGATGAATGAGAAAGATTTAAATAGGTGATACCTCCATGATAACATATTTACTTTTTAAGTCCTATGCTTTTTTAAGAGTTATTTTCTTTTAAGAGATTTATACCTCAGAAAAACATAATGAACTTTGAGTTTTTTTTTATATATTTATTTTGTATATGATATTGACATGAGAGGAATTAAATGGAGTAACATGATCATTGAGGTTTATATAATCGACCTTAATTTATTTAGAATTTGGGCATAGTTTATTGTTGGTAAATGTGAACTGTATGTTTCACAAGTAGTCGTATCTAGTTTGGTCAGTTTAAACTAAATATGTTTGTACAAAAATATTACTAAGTGATTTCTTTTTACCTTTCCAAATTCTGCCGGAAAAAATTATTGATATCTATAATAGATATTATCTATATTAATGCAAGATGGCACATATCCATTAAATTTAGCATAAATACACATAAATTAATCTTGAGAATCCATATCGATGCTCACGCAAGCTCAGGTTGATAATAATATCTCTTTTTTAAAAAAAAATTCCCTAAAATAATACTCAAATAGTGATGTTGACTTAAATAAAATGGAATATTAGTTGAATGATTGTACCCAATTTACTTGACACTGATGTCACTAAGTTTTTTTTTTTTTTTTTTTTGAAAATCTAAAATAAAATGGAATATTATTATATGATCGTGCCCATTTTACTTAGACATTGATGTCACTAATAATTTAAGAAAAAATCTTCTTTCGATAATGGAAGAAACGCGAGGAAAAATCATACTCATGATTTGAAGTTGACTTCAATTATTTTACTATCGAAGATTTTAGTGACATCATTTATATGAAATATGTAATTTATACAAGTTTATAAGAGATTAAAGTACACATTAATTTCTATGATTTTTTTTTGAAATTTTGATAATAAACATAATTAGAGTTGATCAAAGATTATGATTGTACCGTTTTATATTATTTGAGTGGTGGGTGCTATGAGCAAGAAGTCTATTGGAATGTTGGCTGGTCACACATATGAGAAAGAGTCCTTGTGGACTCAACTACAATTAGAGTAATCTCTTTCTCCTTTTAACTTTAGTCAATTGAGTAGTTTATCCGAACATTGGAGAAGGTTCATGGACTTTTAGGATAGTGGAGTGAGACTTGGCGGACAACATGATGGATAGTACGACAAATAAAATATCTTTATCCTTAATCAAAAGTTTTGAGTTTATTTAGAAATAACAGAACTTCTAGTTCAAAACGTTTTTCCTTTTAATGTGTTCTACTTTAATTGAGCCAACAAATTTCTTATAATTTAACTAAAAGATGGAGACAAGTCTTTGTTTGACCTAAGCTCCTTATAGCTTAGAAATTTTCTCCATCATTGTCGATTTAGTATTATATATTGAACCGTGAAAAAAGATAGATTGAAATTCGTTTTATTAATTTCAATAATTTCTTGTGTATACCCAACCTCATGTATATATATACAAAATATAATGAACATAGTAATATAATCAAACAAGGATATTATATGGTGATCCTTCATTGATGATTCGTTCATGTTTGATCGGAAGTATTAGAGAAAATAATACTGGTATTGGTTCTGGTATTATTTGTCTTTTTATTTGGTAGTATTTTCAATTCACATATTACATTGAATATCAATATTTTTCTTATACATCGTATTCCATATTTTCATATATATAGTAAATTATGGCATTAACAATATCAATAGTAATTATTATTTTTTTATAAACCATATTCAGTAATATTTTTATTCTGACATATACACAGTGGTAGAGTTAGAAATTTCACAAAGGATGTGAGATTCAAACACATGAGCATTTAGGGCTTCTCCAAGGCATCTAAAATCACTTGACTACAACACGTTATTCTATCTAGGATGTCCAAAATTTGTTATTTAATCACTTTGTGTATCATTTTTCTTATAAATATGATATTATTTTCCGACAAAGGGTGTGAACACCCTCCTATAGGGTAGTTAGGCCGTTGTATATACACCATATTCATTATATTATATAACAAACAAAATAGTCTATAAAAAATAATGCTAGCATTACTAATTCCAACAATACTAATATATCATACTTAATACTACTATTCTTATATATCCTATCAAACGATTTCAAAATAAAAGTTGTCTCACGGAAAAACATGAATATATATAAGAATAAATAAGGGTATTGATTCCTCAAACTTCCATCAGGTGCGGACCCACATTGTGTCCGCCGGGTGCTCGAGTACCCATTAACTTCGTTACGAAATATATATATCTATGTAGAAATTGATAGGTATTTGTATAAAATTAACATAGAGCACCCAATGAATAAATGATATAGTTGGCCCAATGGTTCTTGGATGGGTCTTTAAGACTCTTTTAGTGTTGTTATACCAAGGTTCGAATCTCATTATTAACATATACTTTTTACATTTTTCACTTTAGAACACCACAATCTTAAAATCCTAGATCTGCCACTAACTTCCATGCTTTTTAGTATTACCAATAAATAGAAATGATTTTCCATTACCATGTGTGATAGTAACACTTTTTGTCAATCATAAAAGTATACAATAGTGGAAAATAAAACATAGCATTTTGAGTGGAAAAAAAAGGAATTCTTTCTAGGACCACATAATATTAACAATGATTGTTCTCTCTAGGAGCCAAGGAATTAATTGGGTGCTTTATCAACTCATATTCTAAAGAAATTATATGAATCACATGTTAAGGTCAACTTAGTCATTATACAAAGAATAATTATTAATGCAAAGAAAAATGTAAGAATAATATCGATCTATCAAACAATTACTTGTAGCAATTTGTTTGGTTTACCAAACTTTAAAAAGTAAAATAAATATACCTCAAGTATATGTTCTCCTTTCATTTATTAATTTTTGTCCAATTAACATTGGCATATTTTTATTTATTTTTTATTCTCACGCGTCTAAAAAGTGTAATCACGCTCTTTGTCATATTAAGAAAAAATAGTTCAATTATATATTAAAATAACGATGCTAAGTTCAAAGGGATCCAAAGTATTATGACATTGTTATTTGCATGGCCTATGTACTTATCTCAAAGTTAAGACCGATATCTTGTAATGAAATAGTTGAGATTCCTCCGTCATTAATTAATGTCTTAGGTTCGAATTCTTGGAAATGGAAAAAATCTTATTGGGAGTAGCCCTCACAAATGAATCTTGCAATACGTGGATCCAAATTTTATCGAGTCTCTATATAAATATCAAACACCCGATTAAAAACTAAAAACATCTCAATATTAAGGTTTATTCTGGATTTATGGTATAAATATTTTCCTTATTTTCCAATGAAATGAGTAATCTTTTTCTTTTTCTAAAGACAAAATGAAATGACAAAAAGTAAGATTCTCAATGAGTTCCATATAATTGGAATTGGCATTTCTTCAATCTATTTTATTTTTTTGAGTAAATTAAATGAAGCTAAAGTTGCATATATTGTTAAATTTAAATTAAAGCACCTATGCATTAGAAACACTTAACCATTATATTTTTTTATGAGTTGAATATTTAAATCGTTGTACTCATTACATTTTTAAAATCATAGATTCATAATTAATATTTAAAATTTCTTTAAATATTTCCATATATATATATATAATATATATATATATATATATATATAATTATATATCTTCAATATATAATAGTGGTAAAATTGAACCGTTGGTGGACTAGAGATCCGAGCTTCCTTCGTCAATAAGTTATATTATATATTTGGCCCATTGAAAATTTAATTCAAGAGCTTTCTATTTTTTTTTAATTATTTTATTATACAAAGCACTTAGAGAATTGATAGGTATATCACATCAAACTAATTAATTAAGTTGGCCGTTTAGATAAAATATTCTTAATCTAAGATCTGTATTTAATAAGGACAAGAGAGAGACACAAACATCAAAAGAAAAAGTTTAAAAGGAAAATAAATATATATGAAGGAACACTTTTAAAAAGTAATAAATAATTAGGTACACATAAAGAAGAAAATGTCAAAAATGACCCCTTATGTTTGAGATTAGGTTCGAAATAGTTTCTGTAAGTATAATTAACAATTTTGATCTTTTAAATTTGATAAAAATTATTATTTTTAGTCTTTGTCAAACATTTAATAATTTATGTTCATTAAAATCAACAAAAACAGTAGGAAACAAATTTAGTCATAACACCAAAACAGTCTTATAAAATCCTAAAATATACAACAGAAAAAACTATATCACACTAAAAATATATAAAAAATTTCATAAATTACCTCTCGAAAAATTGGATTGGATTCTAGAAATATATATATATATATATTATCAAAACTACCAAAAATGTACTCTAAACGTGAGCTTTCGCTAATTTCTTTTTTTCTTTTCATAGTTTTCAAGTATTTAACGGATAAAATTCTATAAATATATTTAACCGAACTAAAAATATTTATTAAAATTATTCAGTACATATGGAAGAAACTATTTAAATCTATGCTCAAACATTAAGGGATCATTTTTTTGTCATTTTTTCCCTCTATACATAAGCATTAACCAGAATGAAAATAAAAATAGAAATTTTCAACTCCAGGACCATTATTCACTCTATTATCCATATTAGTATTCATTTTCATTTACAAACTTCAGTTCAATATTGTTAAAAAAAGATTACAAAAGAAATTATTTGTAGCTAGCTATTTCTTACTAGCATAATTAAATTAAAAAATACATGTTTTTAGTATATATAATTACAAAATTATCATAATATATTTAAGATCACACGTTTGAAACAGATAACTTATTAAAACATCAATTACTTTAATTAGAACTCTATGAATTTCTCGCGCTCAATTTCGATGGATTATGTCCAAACTCAAAATTTTATGTGATATTTAAATACATAAATTTCAAAAAAACTCTCTCCAAAATTCTTTCATCAGGTCAATCAAGTCAAACATTATCGTATAAAATAAATACAAACACATATATAACCCTAAATATAAACAAATTCAAAACTTCACATACATCAAAATATAAAAATAAAAAACCCCAAAAACACACACCAAAAAAAAACTAAAAAACTAAAATTTCATTTCATTTCTTACCATAATCTTTTTTTTTCTTTTTTCTTTTTCACATCAATATTGCATAACGCATGCTATCACTAACCATAAGATGATTCATTTCAGAAATTTGTGAAAAATCTCCAGAAACCCAAACTCCATCGGTTCCATTGATTCGTGGATGATTTAAACACGAAAATAACGCTAATGGAGCGCGAAAAACGCCAAAAATAATCGAAAATCCGTTCCAATTATGTTGCCTTGTTGATCTTGATGTTCCATCTCTACAAATATTTGTCATATTTTCATCAGCTACTCTTGGACTTTTTCCCATATTTTCTAATGCCTTATTGATACTAATAACCTTAACATGGTTTATTATATATATATATATAAAGGGGTGAAGAGTTTTTTTTTTTTTTTTTTTTTTTTTTTAATTGGTTAGGTTATTTTTGAAGAATTATTATAGAAATATTGGGACAAGTTGATAGAATAGTTTCTTTTTTTGGTGGTGGAATTGCTAGTGCTTGTAGTTATCAAGTAAAGTTTATATGATGGGTGCTTTGCTTTTGAGGACTTTCACTTTGTGAGTTTTTTCTTTAGTGCAAGTGTATATATGGGTGGATCTAGAAGTTAAAATATGAGTTTGGCCAAATATAATAATTTTTAAGAATTTTTTAAAAAATTACTTTGTGATTTTTAAGAAATTTTTAAAAAATTACTTTGTGATTTTTTTAAAATTATTAATGGTGTATATATATATAAAGTTAGAAGTTTAGATACGATTTATTAGTTTTATTTATTATAATTGAATATTAAATTTAGAATAAAATATTTACTACTTATAATTTTTATTTTAAAATTCAGAATCAATAAAATTAAAATTATGCTTTCGAAAAATAATAATTTGTATATTAATTCTAATAAGATACAAAATTAAAAAATATAAATAATGATATATCAAAATAAATTAAGTTATGTCAATAATATATAAATTATTTATACGGTCAGTACATAAAAATTAAAAAAAATCTTTTTTTTCTACACTATTCTTGTTTGTCAGTACATAAAACTTAAAAAAATTATTTTTTCTTTTTCTACACTATTCTTGTTTTTGGTTGTGGGGTCTTATTGATAAGCCAAGTTGCCGACAAAATTACCTACTTATATTTGTTTTGTTAGAAAAGATCAATGTATGATCTCTCAAACATTTAATATTTAATTCTTTTGTGTTTTGTGTGTGGGGAAGATTTTTGTAAAAGTTAAATAATTATTAAGTACATAATTGAACAAGGTGTAGATTGTTGAGAAATATAATTGATCTTAGTCTTTGAAATTTTATTCTTTTAGATAATCGAAATATATATACATAAGCACACATGAAATATTAAATCAAATAAGTTATATTTAATAATGGCTAGAACATGCAACAAACTCAGATTCAATTGAGAATAATCCATTTTTGGATCGTATCGATAAAAAATAGTTCAAAACTTGGATAACGATCGTTAAAAAAAATGTCATTTCTATTTGTATGACATATGATATTACATTAGATTTAACTAAACTCACACATTTAGTCATTAAAAAAGTCAGTCTAAGGCTAGGATACCATGACTTATTAGGATAGGAATTTCATTAATTTCGAATGACCATTTTGAATGTCAAACGAGTCTTAGGGCCACTAAACCCTTCGTGTTCACGATTTTTTTTGGTGATCAAGAATTCCAAAGTTTTTTTTGTCCAAATTTTATGTGGACGTCCGTTAAGACGTTAAATATGGAGTCAGTGGGCCTTGATGGACAAAACGATCAATTTTGAAGGTCAAACGAGCCCCGAATAAGGTAAATCCCCAATTTTACTGATTTTCATGTGCTAGAGTCCATGAATTTTTGGTGATCCGGAATTCCGACGTCTTTTTTGCCCAAAATTTTCAGACATTAGCTATAGAGTCAGTTGACCCTGACGGCCAAAACAACGTATTTCCAAGGTCAAACGAGCCCCAAAGCAGGTATACCCATTTTGCCGATTTTCGTCATGATTTTTCGGTGATCTAGAATTTCGACGTCTTTTTGGTAAAAAAATTTTGTGGACGTTTATGTATGGAGCCAGTTGACCGTGACGGCCAAAACGGACCATTTTGAAGGTCAAATGAGCCCCGAAGCAAGTAAACTCTCTATTTTGTTGATTTTCGTGTGCTATTGTGCATGAATTTTTGGTGATGTAGAATTCCAACGTCTTTTTTGCCCAAATTTATCGTGAATGTTTGTTAAAATGTTATCTATAGTGTCCATTGTCCCTAACGGCTAAAACAGATCATTTTGAAGGTCAAACAAGCCCCAGAGCAGGTAAACCCCTTATTTTGCCGATTTTCGTGTGCTATAGTCCATGATCTCTTTGGGTGATCCAGAATTCTGGCGTTTTTTTGGCCCAAATTTTTTGTGGACGTCCGTTAAGACGTTATTTCTGGAGCCAGTTGGCCCTAAAGGTCAAAACGGCCATTTTGAAGGTCAAACGAGCCCCAAAGCAGGTAAACTCCTTATTTTGCCGATTTTCGTGTGCTAAAGGAAATTAGAGTGTTGGTATGTTTTTACCTGAATGAACGTCGCCCAGACCTTTTTTTTTTCCGGTTCATGCGCAACAACACTAGCTTTTGTGTTATGACTAAAAAATATCCCAATGCTCTCTACTTAATTTAATTTTATATATGGGTCAGGTGGTATAGGATCTTAAATAGATTTTCAAACTTGGCCTATATAATCAATTAACTAAATAAATACCCACTCAATTTAATAATAACAATTAGAATATTTCAAAATTTTCAAATCAAATTTATAAACTAATCAAGAATTACTCGGAAAAACTATCGAAGTGATTAAATGATTATTTTATAAGAATTTTTAAAAATGACCTTCCGGATCATTATATATTAATTCTTATATTAAATTTAAATTTTTTTAATTATAAATACAGAAATCTTAATCATTCCACCGCGCATGTCGAATGTTGAAATTTTAGTCTTTTAGATGGATAGAGTATGTAATGTTTTTGCTATATTACTTTTCTTTTTTTCCCTAAAAGATGGGACTATGACAGTAGAGCACTTGCTAACCATTAGGAAATTCCTTTATAATATATTGTAATTTTTTATTGATATTCTTTTTCATAAATTAAAGGTTAATTAGGCACTAATATTCCACACTAAGTTTCACTTAAAGCTTTAAAAAAAACCACTCTTAAGGGCCAATAATCCGTGTTTATAACACTAGGACGATAGGACCACAAGAAAAAGGAAAAATACTTTTTTTCGTATATATATATTTTCAGTGGCGGAGGCAAGCTTTATGACAAGAATTTAATATAAAGTTTAAATATATATGTGAAAAGTATTCAAATCAATTCTGTGACAAACAAATTTTATTTACACGTTGTATTGAATTGTCATTATAAAATGAGTATCGATCACCAATTTTATTTAGTGACAGATTATACCAAAAAAAAAAATTTAGCTATGAATGATTTTGCAATAAACAACAATGAAATTTATAGTTAATTTCTATATTCTTATGATAATAATAATAATTTTAGATATACAAGGCATGCAATATTAAAAATTTAAAATTATTTTTTTTTAAATTAAAATTTTAAATCGATCCCTTTGTCTAGAATTTTAAATATATACAAACCAGACCACATGATTAGGTTGGATTGTACCACAAGATCTTATTATTATATAATCTCTTTCTTAATCAATATTTACACACTTTAATTTTTTATTATTGAGAAAAGTAGGTCAAGTACTTTAATTAATAAAGAAAATAATAGAGTACATTGAACAACATACATGATAACGAATTTGATGAAGTAATGAATAAGACAACACAAAACAAAAATATTGCAATTTGCAATAGTAAGACAAAACAATTATTAAGCACATTTTATTTTTGATTTTATGATTATTTAGTAGATCTGAATAAATTTAAATGATTAAGATGATATCAAATACTATTTCATTCATTTTCACCGCTAACTATTATCGTATCACCCTTATCATTCATTATCAACTACACCTTTATAATTGTTTTTCAGTATTATTAAATATTATCATCCTTAATCTTATTATTATCAATTATCACATTTAATTATTAACACCACTAATGTAATTTATAATCATTATCACAACAAAATTATTTAGTATTATTACTACAATAATCACTAATCATAATTGATAATAATCGATATATAATGTTAATACTACCTCATTCATTTTCATCGCTAACTATTATCGTGTCACCCTTACCATTCATTATCAACTACACCTTTATAATTGTTTTTCAGTATTATTAACTATTATCATCCTTAGTCTTATTATTGTCAATTATCACAGTTAATTATTAACACCACTAATGTAATTTATAATCATTATCACAACAAAATTATTTAGTATTATTACTACAATAATCACTAATCATAATTGATAATAATCGATATATATTGTTAATTACTATTATCGAACACTATTCTTTATTAACTATTAATATTATTCACAATAAATATCAATTACTATTATTAACTATTACTTTGAGAAATATTTAATAATTTTTTTAAAAATAAATTCTAATGAATGTGAATTTGAATCAATCGAGTCAAATATAAGATTATTATTACTAAAAGAAGAAATTTCTGAAAATCGTTATAGAAACACTAATGAGGATGAAGTAGACTCCACTGTATAATAAGTCAAAACTAATAATAAAAGGAACAAGATTATGTAAAGCTAAAATCTAAAATAAGTTATCCTATTTTTTATAAAATTTATAATTTTGATCATATTGATTGGGAAATTGCTTGACCCACCATCCTTTTTGTATATTAATATTAAAAAATAATTTATTTCTATAGTTGTGGCTTATTGAAGTCAAAATATATTGTCAAACTATGTCACTATTACAGAATATAGATAGATTTGAAAATTATTATTTTAAAAAAACATTTACAAATGATATTCTTGTGATGTTTTTTTTATTAGAGGTTATGATGGAAATTGAATATCCGATAGCAAATCTTAAAATAATAGAAAAAAGTGGTATAAAACTTTTATAATTTCTTTTGGATAGTCTTAAATATTTAAGATGAAGTACTCCCTTTTGCACATGTAATCAAATTATTTTTAAAGTAATTTTTATTTTTGAACTATATAATAAGAGGAAGCTCAAGGAATGATAGAAGGACATTTATGGATTTTCACATTTCTTGCTGCCGTTTTTACTACTTTCTTTGTTTCGATTTGTTTATCTAATTTTAACTTGCATGAAGTTTTCTATGCAATAAGAGGGAGCTCAAGGAACAACAAAGGATATTTCTGGATTTTCACATTTCTTGTTGCTGTTTTAACTACTTTCTTTGTTTTGATTTGTTTGTCTAAATTTGATATGCACGAAACTATTTTTAAAAAATAATTTTTTTGAATCTTGTGATCTTAAACTAAAGATATGTAGAATGTATCAATGCAATGACGGATATTTCACGGTCCTTGCTGTCTTTTATTCATTTTCTCTCTTTAAATTTGTTTGTTTGATTTTGGCTTGACGTGAGATTTCAAAAGGTAAAAAAGACTTGAATTTATGATCATAAACTAAAGATATGTATAATATACAAAAATCCCTTTAAATCTTGTATTTTAAATATATTACGTAAAAAATTGAAGTTAAAGAGTTTAGTGGCCCATAAATATTGTTAACACACCGAAAAATGAAAAAATAGCCCTAATTCTTATTGAGCGGCCCATAAATTCTAAAAAGTGGTGTGAACCACGGTGAAGCTATATGTATTGTTACCCCAGGTCTTTACTGAGGGTCCTACAAAGTTTTTGCAAAAAAAAGTGCCCAAAATTTATATCACCAAAAAATTTATGTACTAACATACACGAAAGACTAAGAAAATCACGTAATTCATGTTGAGTGACCCTAAATGTTAAAATATGGACGTGGATCATGATGAGTCTATAGGTATTATTTCCCCAGGTCATTAAGGAGGGTCCTATAAAAATTTTGCAAAGAAAAAAAGGGTCTGAAATTCATATCAACAAAGGTTCATGTACTTGCACACCCGAAAAATTAAAAAAATCTTAATTATTGTTGATTGATCCATAAATGCCAAAAAAATTGTGTGAATCATGGTGAGGTTATATTTATTGTCCCTCCAGGTCATTATGAAGGGTCATCTAAAATTTTTGCACAAAAAATCCCCAAAATCTATATTACCAAAAATTCATGTATTAACACACACAAAAAAAATTGAGAAAATCATCTAATTTCTATTGAGTTCCCCCTAAATGCTAAAAAAGTGGTGTATCGAGGCTATATGTATTTTTACCTCAGGTCATTACGGAGGGTCTGATAAAGTTTTTATAAAATAAAATGTATGAAATGCATATTAATAAAAAATTCATGTACTAACAACACATGAAAAAGTGAAAAACTAGTCTAATTCCTATTCAGAGACCCCAAAATGCTAAAATGTGGTGTGTATCACGGCGAAGTTATATGTATTAGGGGTGGGCATTCGGTATTTCGGTTCGGTTTCGGTTTTTTTTTTCGTTTTTTTCGGTTTTCGGTTTTTGGAAAATGTGTACCGAATACCGAACCGAAATATTTCGGTTCGGTTCGGTTTTTACTGTTTCGGTTCGGTTTTTATTAATTCGGTTCGGTTTTTTATTTCGGTTTTTTAATGGGCCTGCTTAGTGGGCTTTTTCAAATTTTAAACTTTATAATTTTTTTGTTTGATTTTTCAACTTAATGGGCTAAAAAGTAAATATAGTGTAATATTTTTTGTTTGATTTTTTAAAAGATTATTTAACATTAATAATTATTAATTAATATAATATAAATATAATATAAATTTAATATAATATTTCGGTTTAAACCGAAATACCGAATTCCAAAATAATACATACCGAAAACCGAACCGAAATACCGAAAAATACAAAAAAGTAAACCGAATACCGAACCGAAAACCGAAATACCGAAACCGAAATTTTTAAAAAATTCGGTTCGGTTCGGTGTTTCGGTTTTTCGGTGTTTATGCCCACCCCTAATATGTATTGCTCCTCGTGTTATTTTAGAGTGTCTTGTAAAGTTTTTGCAAAAAGAAAGTGCCAAAATTCATATCACAAAAGATTCAAGTACTGACACACATGAAAAAATTGAGGAAATTGCCAAAAGGTTCCATAAATGTTTGCAAAAACAATAAATGAAAGTCATATTAACAAAATATTCATGATTTAACACATGTGAATAACTAAAAAAACACTTAATTCCAGTAAATTGGATCCTCAATGCTCTAAAATACCTCAAAATTGGTGACATTGTATGTACTATTTTTCTAACTCCTTACAGAGGAATCTGTAGAAGTTTCACAAAAAAATTAATTGAAAGTCATATCATCAAATTATTTATAGGCTAACATACACGAAAAACAAAAATAGTCACATAATTCCTATAAATGGGCACTAAATGTCAAAATATACCTCAAAAATAGTGAGATTATATGTACTGATCCCAACTCTCTACGAACACTTTCGTAAATATTTACAAAAAAACAATCAAAAGTTATATAATCAAAATATTCATGAGCTAACACACAAAAATCAAAGAAAGCCACCCAATTCTTCTAAATTGGTCCCTGAATGTCCAAAAACGCTTCAAAAATAGTGAAATTGTAGGTACTGCTCCTAACTCCCTACAGAGAGTTTTGCAAAAGTTTCACAAAAAAACGATTGAAAGTCATATCACTAAAATATTCACGGGCTAACACACACAAAAATGTAGAAAATCACATAATTCTTATAAATTGGCCTTAAATCCCAGAATTGCTTATAAATAGTGAGATTGATTGAATTGCTCCCTAACTCCCTACGGAAGGTTTCGTAAATGTTTCGCAAAAAAATAATCGAAAGTTACACACCAAAAATAAAGAAATTCAATTTTCTGTAAATTGATCTTGAATGCCTCAAACAACGATGAGACTATGTGTACTGATCCCCTAACTAGATACAAAAAGTTCAGTTAAGGCAACACAAAAAAATTGATTGTAAGTCACATTACCAAAATATTCATGGACTTACACACATAAAATTAGAAAAATCACTTACTTCATGTAATTGCCGCTAAATACAAAAATATGCCTAAAAATGATGAGACTGTACGTACTGCTCTACCAACTCCCTACGCTACGTTCCGTAAAGCTTTCACAAAAAAATCGATCAATAAGTCATATCACAAAAACAAATTGGTTGTTCCAAGACACCAGATCAATGGGCTAATACACACGAAAAAACAAGAAAGTTGTGTAATTCCTAAAAATTAGCTTATAAATGCAATAATATGTTGGGATTATACGCAATGCTTCCCCAACTAATTACAGAGGTCCTAACAAAAAAGTTTCAGATTTTATTTCAGTGACCTAAGGCGTCAAATTCATGTGCTAATACACACAAAAAACTAAGAAAATCGCGCAATTTTTAAAAGTTATCTCGTAAATACGAATATGTCTTGAAAAATGACGGACTATACGTAATGCTCTCTCAATTCATTACACAGGTCCTTATAAAGTTTTTTAAGATTTTATTTTTAGGTGCCCCAAGGCGCCAACTGTATGGGCTAATACACACGTAAAACCAAGAAAGTCACGTAATTTTTAAAAGTTAGCTAATAAATGTGAAAATATGCTTTAAAAAATGGCGGGACTATACGTAATGCTTCCCTAACTCATTTCGGAGGTCCGCATAGAGGTTTTTCTGATTTTATTTGTTGGTACTCAAAGACGCCAAATCTATGGGTTAATACACTCGAAAAATCAAGAAAGTCACGTTATTTCTAAAAGTTAACTCATATATTGTAAAATGTGTCTTAAAAAAATGACGGGACTATATGCAATGCTCCCTCAACTCATTATGGAGGTCCTCATAAAGTTTTTTCAGATTTTATTTTTGGGTCCTTCAAGGCGCCAAATCCATAGGCTAATTAACACGAAAAAACTAAGAAAGTCGCGTAATTTCGAAAGTTAGCTCGTAAATGCAAAAATATGTCTTAAAATAATAACAAAACTATACGTAATGATCCCCCAACTCATTACGGAGGTCTACGTAAATTTTTTTTGAATTTCATTTCAAGTGTCAAATGCGTCAAATTCATGGGCTAATATACATGAAAAACTTAGTTAGCTGCGCAATTTCTAGAAGTTGGCTCGTAAGTATAAAAATATACTTTTAAATGGTGGGACCATACGTAATGTTTCCCTAACTCATTCCAGAGGTCCTCCTAAAGTTTTTTCAAATTTCATTTTTGGGTGCCCCAAGACACCAAATTCACAAGTTAATACACACGAAAAAACAAGAAAGTCGCGTAATTTCTAAAAGTTAGTTGGTAAATGATAAAATATGCCTTAAAATAATGGTAGAATTATATGTAATGCACTCGAAAAATCAAGAAAGTCACGTTATTTCTAAAAGTTAACTCATATATTGTGAAATATGTCTTAAAAAAATGGTGGGACTATATATAATACTCCCTCAACTCATTATGGAGGTCTTCATAATGTTTTTTCAGATTTTATTTTCGGATCCTCCAAGACGCCAAATTCATAGGCTAATACACACGAAAAAATTAAGAAAGTCGCGTAATTTCGAAATTTAGCTCGTAAATGCAAAAATATATTTTAAAATAATGACAAAACTATAGGTAATGCTCCCCCAACTCATTACGGAGGTCTACATAAAGTTTTTTAAAATTTCATTTCAAGTGTCAAATGCGTCAAATCCATGGGCTAATACACATGAAAAAACTTAGTTAGCTGCGCAATTATTAAGTTGGCTCGTAAATGCAAAAATATACATTAAAATAGTGGAACTATACGTAATGTTCCCCTAACTCATTCTAGAAGTCCTCCTAAAGTTTTTTTAAATTTTCATTTTTGGGTGACCCAAGACACCAAATTCATATGTAAATACACACGAAAAACCAAGAAAGTCGCGTATTTTCTAAAAGTTAGTTGGTAAATGAAAAAATATGCCTTAAATAATGATAGAACTATATGTAATGCACTCGAAAAATCAAGAAAGTCGCGTTATTTCTAAAATTTGACTCATATATTGTGAAATGTGTCTTAAAAAAATGACGGGAGTATATGTAATGCTCCGTCATCTCATTATGGAGGTCCTCATAAAGTTTTTTCAGATTTTATTTTCGAATCCTCCAAGGCGCCAAATTCATAGGCTAATACATACGAGAATACTAAGAAAGTCGCATAATTCTGAAAATTAGCTCATAAATGCAAAAATATGACATAAAATAATAACAGAATTATACGTAATGATCACCCAACTCATTACGGAGGTCTACGTAAAGTTTTTTTGAATTTCATTTTCAAGTGTCAAATCCATGGGCTAATACACATGAATAACTTGGAAAGCTGCGCAATTTCTAAAAGTTGGCTCGTAAATGCAAAAATATACATTAAAATAGAGGGACTATACGTAATGTTCCCCTAACTCATTCCAGAAGTCCTCCTAAAGTTTTTTCAAATTTCATTTTTGGGTGCCCCAAGACACCAAATTCATGGGTTAATACACACGAAAAACCAAGAAAGTCGCGTAATTTCTAAAAGTTAGCTGGTAAATACAAAAATATGCCTTAAAGTAATGATAGAACTATATGTAATACACTCGAAAAATTAAGAAAGTCACGTTATTTCAAAAAGTTGACTCATATATTGTGAAATGTGTCGGAAAAAATGAAGGGACTATATGTAATGCTCCCTCAACTCATTATGGAGGTCCTAATTAAAAAAAATCAGATTTTATTTTCGGGTCCTCCAAGGTGCCAAATCAATAGGCTAATACATACGAAAAAACTAAGAAAGTCGCGTAATTCTGAAAGTTAGCTCGTAAATGCAAAAATATGTCTTAAAATAATGACAGAAATATAGGTAATGCTCCCCCAACTCATTACGGAGGTCTACATAAAGAAAATTGGATTTCATTTTCAAGTGTCAAATGCGTCCAATCCATGGGCTAATACACATAAAAAATCTTAGTTAGCTGCGCAATTTAAAAGTTGACTCGTAAATGCAAAAATATAAATTAAAATGGTGGGACTATACGTAATGTTCCCCTAACTAATTCTAGAAGTCCTCCTAAAGTTTTTTCAAATTTTCATTTTTGGGTGACCCAAGACACCAAATTCATAAGTAAATACACACGAAAAATCAAAAAAGTCGCGTATTTTCTAAAAGTTAGTTGGTAAATGAAAAAATATGCCTTAAAATAATGATAGAACTATATGTAATACCTTCGAAAAATCAAGAAAGTCACGTTATTTCTAAAAGTTGACTCATATATTGTGAAATGTGTCTTAAAAAAATGACGGAACTATATTTAATGCTCCCTCAACTCATTATGGAGGTCCTCATAAAAAAAATTCAGATTTTATTTTCGGGTTCTCCAAGGCGCCAAATCCATAGGCTAATACATACGAAAAAATTAAGAAAGTCGAGTAATTCCGAAAGTTAGCTCGTAAATGCAAAAATATGTCTTAAAATAATGACAGAACTATACGTAATGATCCCTCAACTCATTACGGAGATCTACGTAAAGTTTTTTTGGATTTTATTTTCAAGTGCCAAATGCGTCAAATCCATGAGCTAATACACATGAAAAACTTAGAAAGTTGCGCAATTTCTAAAAGTTGGCTCGTAAATGCAAAAATATACATTAAAATGGTGGGACTAACGTAATGTTCCCCTAACTCATTCCAGAGGTCCTCCTAAAGTTTTTTAAATTTCATTTTTGGGTGCCCAAGACACCAAATTCATGGGTTAATACACACGAAAAATCAAGAAAGTCTCGTAGTTTCTAAAAGTTAGCTGGTATATACAAAAATATGCCTTAAAATAATGGTAGAACAATATGTAATGCATTCGAAAAATTAAGAAAGTCACGTTATTTCTAAAAGTTGATTCGTATATTGTGAAATGTGTCTTAAAAAAATGACGGGACTATATGTATTGCTCCCTCAACTCATTATGGTGGTCCTCATAAAGTTTTTTCAGAGTTTATTTTCGGGTCCTCCAAGGCCCAAACCCATAGGCTAATACATACGAAAAAACTAAGAAAGTCGCGTAATTCCGAAAGTTAGCTCGTAAATGCAAAAATATGTCTTAAAATAATGACAGAACTATATGTAATGATCCCTCAACTCATTACGGAGATCTACGTAAAAAAAAATTGGATTTCATTTTCAAGTGTCAAATGCGTCAAATTCATGGGCTAATACAAATAAAAAACTTAGAAAGTTGCGCAATTTCTAAAAGTTGACTCGTAAATGCAAAAATATACATTAAAATGGTGAACTATACGTAATGTTCCCCTAACTCATTCCAGAGGTCCTCCTAAAGTTTTTTCAAATTTCATTTTTGGGTGCCCCAAGACACCAAATTCATGGGTTAATACACACGAAAAATCAAGAAAGTCTCGTAGTTTCTAAAAGTTAGCTGGTATATACAAAAATATGCCTTAAAATAATGGTAGAACAATATGTAATGCATTCAAAAAATCAAGAAAGTCACGTTATTTCTAAAAGTTGATTCGTATATTGTGAAATGTGTCTTAAAAAAATGACGGGACTATATGTATTGCTCCCTCAACTCATTATGGTGGTCCTCATAAAGTTTTTTCAGAGTTTATTTTCGGGTCCTCCAAGGCGCCAAACCCATAGGCTAATACATACGAAAAAACTAAGAAAGTCGCGTAATTTCGAAAGTTAGCTCGTAAATGCAAAAATATGTCTTAAAATAATGACAGAACTATATGTAATGATCCCTCAACTCATTACGGAGATCTACGTAAAGAAAATTTGGATTTCATTTTCAAGTGTCAAATGCGTCAAATTCATGGGCTAATACAAATGAAAAACTTAGAAAGTTGCGCAATTTCTAAAAATTGGCTCGTCTATTAAAAAATATACATTAAAATGGTGGGACTATACGTAATGTTCCCCTAACTCAATCCAGAGGTCCTCCTAAAGTTTTTTCAAATTTATTTTTGGGTGTCCCGAGAGACCAAATTAATGGGTTAATACACACGAAAAACCAAAAAAGTCGTGTATTTTCTAAAAGTTAGCCGATAAATTCAAAAAAATGCCTTAAAATAATGGTTGAACTATATGTAATACACTCGAAAAATCAAGAAAGTCACGTTATTTCTAAAAATTGACTTATATACTGTGAAATGTGTCTTAAAAAAATGACTGAAGTATATGTAATGCTCCCTCAACTCATTATGGAGGTCCTCATAAAGTTTTTTCAGATTTTATTTTCGGATCCTCCAAGGCGTTAAATTCATAGGCTAATACACACGAAAAACTAAGAAAGTCGGATAATTTCAAAAGTTAGCTCGTAAATGCAAAAATATGTCTTAAGATAATGACAGAATTATACGTAAAGCTCCCCCAACTCATTACGGAGGTCTACATAAAGTTTTTTTGGATTTCATTTCAAGTGTCAAATGCGTCAAATTCATGGGCTAATATACATGAATAATTTAGTTAGCTACATAATTTCTAAAAATTGGCTCGTAAATGCAAAAAATATACCTTAAAATGGTGAGACTATACGTAATATTCCCCTAACTCATTCCAGAGGTCCTCCTAAATTTTTTTCAAATTTAATTTTTGGGTTCCAGAGACACCATATTCATGGGTTAATACACACGAAAAACAAAGAAAGTCGCGTAATTTCTAAAAATTAGCTGGTAAAAATGCAAAAATATGTCTTCAAATAATGGTAGAACTATATGTAATGCACTCGAAAAATCAAGAAAGTCGCGTAATTCCGAAAGTTAGCTCGTAAATACAAAAATATGTCTTAAAATAATGTCAGAACTATACGTAATGATCCCCAACTCATTACGGAGGTCTACGTAAAGTTTTTTGGATTTTATTTTCAAGTGTCAAATACGTCAAATCCATAGGCTAATACACATGAAAAACTTAGAAAGTTGCGCAATTTCTAAAAGTTGGCTCGTAAATGCAAAAATATACATTAAAATGGTGGGACTATACGTAATGTTCCCCTAACTCATTCCAGAGGTCCTCCTAAAGTTTTTTCAAATTTCATTTTTGGGTGTCCCAAGACACCAAATTCATGTGTTAATACACACGAAAAATCAAGAAAATCGCGTAGTTTCTAAAAGTTAGCTGGTAAATGTAAAAATATGTCTTAAAATAATGATAAAAAATGCACTCGAAAAATTAAGAAAGTCACGTTATTTCTAAAAGTTAACTATATATTGTGAAATGTATCTTAAAAAATGACGGGACTATATTTAATGCTCCCTCAACTCATTATGGAGGTCCTCATAAAGTTTTTCAATTTTATTTTTGGGTCCTCCAAGACGCCAAATCAATAGGCTAATACATGCGAAAAAACTAAGAAAGTCGCGTAATTCCGAAAGTTAGCTCGTAAATACAAAATATGTCTTAAAATAATGACAGAACTATATGTAATGATCCCTCAACTCATTACGGAGATCTACGTAAAAAAAAAATTGGATTTCATTTTCAAGTGTCAAATTCGTCAAATTCATAGGCTAATAAACATGAAAAACTTAGAAAGTTGTGCAATTTCTAAAAATTGGCTCGTAAATGAAAAAATATACATTAAAATGGTGGGACTATACGTAATGTTCCCCTAACTCATTCCAGAGGTCCTCCTAAAGTTTTTCAAATTTCATTTTTGGGTGTCAAAGACACCAAATTCATGGGTTAATACACACGAAAAATAAGAAAGTCACGTAGTTTCTAAAAGTTAGCTGGTAATGCAAAAATATGTCTTAAAAAATGGTAAACAATATATGTAATGCACTCGAAAAATCAAGAAAGTCATATTATTTCTAAAAGTTGACTCATATGTTGTGAAATGTGTCTTAAAAAAATGACGGGACTATATGTAATTCCCTCAACTCATTATGGTGGTCCTCATAAAAAAAATTCAGATTTATTTTCGGGTCCTCCAAGGCCCAAATCCATAGGCTAATACATACTAAAAAACTAAGAAAGTCGCGTAATTCGAAAGCTAGCTCGTAAATGCAAAAATATATCTTAAAATAATGACAGAAATATACGTAATGATCCCTCATTACGGAGGTCTACGTAAAGTTTTTTGAATTTCATTTTCAAGTGTCAAATGCGTCCAATCCATGGGCTAATACACATTAAAAACTTAGAAAGCTGTGCAATTTCTAAAACTTGGCTCGTAAATATAAAATAACATTAAAATGGTGGGACTATACGTAATGTTCCCCTAACTCATCCAGAGGTCCTCTAACGTTTTTTCAAATTTCATTTTTGGGTGCCCCAAGACACCAAATTTATGGGTTAATACACATGAAAAATCAAGAAAGTCGCGTAGTTTCTAAAAGTTAGCTGGTAAATGTAAAAAATGTTAAAATAATGATAAATATATGTAATGCACTCGAAAAATCAAGAAAGTCACGTTATTTCTAAAAATTGACTCATATATTGTGAAATGTATCTTAAAAAAATGACGGGACTATATTTATGCTCCCTCAACTCATTATGGTGGTCCTCATAAAGTTTTTTTCAGAATTTATTTTCGGGTCCTCCAAGACGCCAAATCAATAGGCTAATACATCGAAAAAACTAAGAAAATCGCGTAATTCCGAAAGTTAGCTCGTAAATACAAAAATATGTCTTAAAATAATGACAGAACTATATGTAATGATCCCTCAACTCATTAAGGAGATCTACGTAAAAAAAAATTGGATTTCATTTTCAAGTGTCAAATTCGTCAAATTCATAGGCTAATACATATGAAATACTTAGAAAGTTGCGCAATTTCTAAAAATTGGCTCGTAAATGAAAAAATACATTAAAATGGTGGAACTATTCGTAATGTTCCCCTAACTCATTCCAGAGGTCCTCCTAAAGTTTTTTCAAATTTCATTTTTGGGTGCCCAAGACACCAAATTCATGGGTTAATACACACGAAAAATAAAGAAAGTCACGTAGTTTCTAAAAGTTAGCTGGTAAATGCAAAAATTTGTCTTAAAACAATGGTAGAACTATATGTAATGCACTCGAAAAATCAAGAAAGTCATATTATTTCTAAAAGTTGACTCATATGTTGTGAAATGTGTCTTAAAAAATGAAGGGACTATATGTAATGCTCTATCAACTCTTTAAATAGGTCCTCATAAAGTTTTTTCAAATTTTATTTCGGTCTTCAAGGCGCCAAATCCATAGGCTAATACATACGAAAAAACTAAGAAAGTTGCATAATTCCAAAAGTTAATTCGTAAATGCAAAATATGTTTTAAATAATAACAGAACTATATGTAATGATCCCCCAACTCATTACGGAGGTCTACGTAATGTTTTTTTGGATTTCATTTTCAAGTGTCAAATGCGTCAAATCCATAGGCTAATACACATGAAAAACTTAGAAAGCTGCGCAATTTCTAAAAGTTGACTCGTAAATGCAAAAATATACCTTAAAATGGTGGGACTATACGTAATGTTCCCCAGTGGCGGATCTAGGATTTTAAAGTTGTGGGTGCTCTGAAGTGAAAATGTAAAAATTACATGTTAACAATGAGATTCGAACCTTGGTAACAACACTAAAAGAGTTTTAACTACCCATCCAAGAACCATTGGCCAACTATATCATTTATTCATTGGGTGCTCTATGTTAATTTTATACAAATACCTATAAATTTCTACATATATATATATATTTCGTAACGAAGTTAATGGGTGCTCGAGCACCCGGCGGACACCATGTGGGTCCGCCCCTGATGTTCCCCTAACTCATTCCAGAGGTCCTCCTAAAGTTTTTTAAAATTTCATTTTTGGGTGTCCCAAGACACCAAATTCATGGGTTAATACACACGAAAAACCAAGAAAGTCGCGTAATTTCTAAAAGTTAACTGGTAAATGCAAAAATATGCCTTAAAATAATGATAGAAATATATGTAATGCACTCGAAAAATTAAGAAAGTCACGTTATTTCTAAAAGTTAACTCATATATTGTGAAATGTATCTTAAAAAAATGACGGGACTATATTTAATGCTCCCTCAACTCATTATGGGGTCCTCATAAAGTTTTTTCAGATTTTATTTTTGGGTCCTCCAAGACGCCAAATCAATAAGCTAAACATACGAAAAAACTAAGAAAGTCGCGTAATTTCGAAAGTTAGCTCGTAAATGCAAAATATGTCTTAAAATAATGATAGAACTATACGTAATGATCCTCAACTCATTACGGAGATCTACGTAAAGTTTTTTTGGATTTCATTTTCAAGTGTCAAATGCGTCAAATCCATGGGCTAATATACATGAAAAACTTAGAAAGTTGCGCAATTTCTAAAAATTGGCTCGTAAATGCAAAAATATACATTAAAATAGTGGGCCTATACGTAATGTTCCCCTAACTCATTACAGAGGTCCTCCTAAAGTTTTTTCAAATTTCATTTTTGGGTGTCCCAAGACACCAAATTCATGGGTTAATACACACGAAAAATCAAGAAAGTCGCGTAGTTTCTAAAAGTTAGCTGGTAAATGCAAAAATATGCCTTAAAATAATGGTAGAACTATATGTAATGCCTTCGAAAAATCAAGAAAGTCATATTATTTCTAAAAGTTGACTCATATGTTGTGAAATGTGTCTTAAAAAATGAAGGGACTATATGTAATGCTCCATCAACTCTTTAAGGAGGTCCTCATAAAGTTTCTTCAGATTTTATTTTCGGGTCCTCCGAGGCGCCAAATCCATAGGCTAATACATACGAAAAAACTAAGAAAGTTGTGTAATTCCAAAAGTTAGCTCGTAAATGCAAAAATATGTCTTAAATAATAACAGAATATACGTAATGATCCCCCAACTCATTACGGAGGTCTACGTAAAGTTTTTTGGATTTTATTTTCAAGTGTCAAATGCGTCAAATCCATGGGCTAATACACATGAAAAACTTAGAAAGCTGCGCAATTTCTAAAAGTTGGCTCGTAAATGCAAAAATATACCTTAAAATGGTGGACTATACGTAATGTTCCCCTAACTCATTCCAGAAGTCCTCCTAAAGTTTTTTAAAATTTCATTTTTGGGTGTCCCAAGACACCAAATTCATGGGTTAATACACACGAAAAATCAAGAAAGTCGCGTAATTTCTAAAAGTTAACTGGTAAATGCAAAAATATGTCTTAAAATAATGATAGAACTATATGTAATGCTCCGCCCCCGCCCCCCCGAGATTATTATGTCCACGAAAGTTTTTTTGGATTTCACTTTCGGTTGACAAAGTCGTCAAATTCATGGGCTAATACACACGAAAAACTTGAAAAGTCATATAATTTTTAAAATCGACTTATAAATACAAAAATGTGCCTTAAAATGGCAGGACTATACACAATGCTCCTCAACTCATTATAGAGGTGCTCATAAAGTTTTTTTTTATATAATTTTTGAATGGCCAAGACACAAAATCCATAGGCTAATACTTAAAAAATAAAAAAAAAAAGTAGCATAATTAATAAAAGTTAGCTCATGAATGTGAAAATATATCTTAAAAATTGAATGGACTATACATATTGCTCCCCAACTCATTACGAAATTCTCATAAAGTTTTTTCAAATTTTATTTCTCAGTTTTATGACATACAAATCTATTGAGAAGACAAACAATGACAACCCAAGACTAGAATAACAATAATTGTGCTTCAGTGTCAAACAAATTTGGGCAACAACTCGATACTCAAATAAATCATACATTTTACCTATAGAGCTGTGCCAATTCTAGACTAATCTCTTTACATAACCAAATCATGAATAAATTTACAATGTTGACATGTTTGGCAAATTATCTCTTAAATTACATAGCCCAGAATTGATTCAGTTTTTCCTGATCTTGGGAGCTAGAAAGAATGACTTTACACAAATTTACGGAAAGGAAAAAGAAACTATCTAGAACAGAAAAAAAATATGTAAAATACAATTTGCATATATATATTTACTCTCCATGGACCATAGCAGACTGAAAGGGTACTTTCTTGATTTCCACAAAGGTTGAAAATTCCTTGTTCATAGGTTGTTTCCATGGTTCACCATCCACCTGCATATAGGCTTCTTTCCATTCGCCGCCTCGTAATTCAAACCTCATTGCTGAAGCCTATAAAATAGAACAGATATTTTGTAATTCAAACAACTTGGACCAGCTTTCAGTGACAATGTCAAACAAATGAACTAATGGAAACATGAATATGAGCCATGGCATTCTCTTAGCAAATGTGTGTGTGGGAGAGCGGGGAGGTGGGGAATGGGTGGGGTATTCATGTCCTCTGTTTGTGACACCCCCAAAAGAACCATAGACTTATTGAAACCTATATTGCAAGTTTTTTGTCAGGTCTAAATAGATGGATTAAGCACCATTGTGTGGCTTGGCAAACACTTGTTACCCCTACAAAGAAGGGGATCATTCAGGAGATCGTTTGATACATGCCAAGCCTCAACACTAAGCAATAGTGGATTTTGTGAACTACCCTCACTTTGGAGTGAGTTCATGAAAGCCAAATACCTCACTAATATCCATCCTATCTTGATGTAAAGCAGATCATTCATTCTCATAGCTGGAAATTTGAGTGATATAAATTTCTAATTGTTTATCAAAAAAATGAGTGATATAAAAGACTACTGACGCCAACATCCTTTTGGTATGATATATGGTCTAGCATTGGACCTCTTCACCAGATGGTTCCCCTTGGCGTTAACCTAGGGAACACTAAGATGAAAGAGGTCCAGAAGGATGGTGCAACAGCAGGGTTCTGCTCACTCAACTCCCTATTGACACAACAAACAAGATCAGGGAGCTTCAAATCTCCCTGAATATATCAAGGATGACAGGGCCATATGGATGCCAACCTCCACAGGCAGTTTTCTATTGGTTCAGCTTGATATTATCTGAACTCTGAGACAGAAGTGAGCTCCTAATCATGTTGATAACAAGTTCTGGTACAAAAGCATATTTCCTAAGATGTATTTTATCACTTGAGGGCCCTTCATAATAGACAGCTACTGACCAAAGAGGAGCTAGATTTGGTATCATTATGATCCCCAAATGCAACTGCTGCAGTGTCACCAACATTTGGGAGGAACTTGAGATTGCAGACCACATATAATGCCAGGGTGGTCCCCTAGGAATTAACTTGAGCAATTCAAGTCTTAAAGTGGCCCTCCTTAACGGGTGGATCATAAGACCCCCAACCCTTTCCTGGCATGCATTGCTAGGATACATCCATTTTTATTTGCTGGGCAGTCTGGAGGTCTAAGTGTAATAGCAAATTTGATGATCGGCTACTAACATTTTCTTTAACATATGCAGGTAGTCAAGACTCAGTTTGGATTAGCCAGAGTTGGAGACACTTGGGAGTCCATATGTCAAGCATGTGATGCAGACATACACAAAGAACAATCGCAGAAGTCAAATGGATCAGACCTAAGGAGACTGGAATCAAGCTAACTACTGATGGGGGTTGCATGAGGACGGTTATAAGAGATAGTCTTGGCAGCACCATTTTTGCATACTCTATTGCCTGGGACAAGTCACCAGCAACATGGCTAAAGCTGTTGAATTACTCTTAGGCATCAAATGGTGAGTCAACAGTGCGCACCAACCATGTTTGTGGAGAAAACAG
>JAJJBR010002043.1:0-18656 GCA_022817965.1 Solanum lycopersicoides
TTTGCGTCTCTTGCTTCTCCCTTGAAAACCTTGACTCAAAACAATGTGAATTTGAGTGGTCGGAGGCATGTGAAAGAGATTCCAAATATTGAATGATAGGTTTACTTCCACTTCGGTACTGACCCTACTGGATGGTACTAATGGTTTTGTGGTTTATTGTGATGCATCCCGAGTCGTGTTGGGGTGTGTTCTTATGCAACATGACAAAGTTATAGCCTATGCTTCTAGGAAACTCAAAGTTCATGAGAAGAATTATCCGACTCATGACCTTGAGTTAGAGGTCGTGGTATTTGCCTTGACAATATGGAGGCATTATCTCTATGGGGTTCATGTTTATGTGTATACGAATCATAAAAGTCTCCAATATGTATTCACTCAAAAAGAGTTGAATCTCCAGCAACAGATATGGTTAGAGTTGTTGAAAGACTATGACATGAGTGTTCTCTATCATCCCGGCAAGGCTAATGTGTTAGCAGATGCTCTAAGTCGGTTGTCCATGGGAAGTGTGTCCCATGTGGAAGAATCCAAGAGAAAACTAGTGAAAAATGTTCATAGGTTGGCTCGTTTAGGGATTCGAATTGAAGATTCTCCAAATTGTGGTATGGTGGTACATCATAACTCTGAGCCGTCTTTGGTGGTTGAGGTGAAGTACAAGCAACACCTTGATCCATTATTGATGGAGTTTAAAGAATAGGTTCTTGGTAAGATGAATGAGTCATTCTCCCAAGGGGGGGATGGTGTTCTTGAGTACCAAGGGAGATTGTGTGTGCCTAATGTGGATGATTAGAGGAGTATGATCCTTGAGGAAGCTCATGGAGCTCGTTACTCTATTCATCGGGTTCTACAAAGATGTAACATGACCTTAGAGAAGTGTTTTGGTGGGATGGCCTAAAAAAGGGATATTGGGGAGTTTGTTGCAAAATGTCCCAATTGTCAACAAGTGAAGGCCGAGCACCAAAAGCCTAGTGGTTTACTACAAGAAATCCAAATTCCTACTTGGAAGTGGGAAGATGTTAATATGGATTTTGTGGTAGGTTTGCCTCGAACTCGAAAGCAATATGACTCCATATGGGTGGTAGTGGATAGAATGACCAAATCCGCTCACATTATTCCCGTTAAGTCCACTTATTCGGTGGAAGATTATGCAAGAATCTATATTGACAAGATAGTGATTCTTCATGGGGTTCCTTGTTCCAGAATATCGGATAGAGGTGCTCAATTTACATCTAGATTTTGGAGATCATTTCAAAGAGGTTTGGGTACTCAAGTGAAGTTAAGCACCGTTTTTCATCCTCAAACGGAGGGTCAAGCGGAGCAGACTATTCAAACTCTTGAAGATATGCTTAGATCTTGTATCATTGACTTTAAGGGAAATTGGGATGAGCATTTGCCTTTGGTGGAGTTCTCATATAATAATAGTTTTCATTCATCCATATCTATGGATCCTTATAAAGCTTTGTATGGTAGGAGGCGTAGATCTCCTATTTGGTGGTTTGAAGTTGGCGAGTCTTCGCTTATTGGTACCGATTTGATTTATACGACTTTGGAAAAAGTTCATATCATAAGGAACCATTTGCAATCAGCTTATAGTCAGCAAAAATCTTATGCCGATCATAGGAGAAGAGATTTAGAGTTTGAAGAAGGTATACTTAAAAATTTCTCCTATGAAAGAGGTGGTTAGATTTGGCAAGAAAGGGAAGTTGAGTCCTCGTTATGTGGGTCCCTATGAAATCTTGCAAAGGTAAGGTTGATTATGAATTGAAACTCCCTAGTGAACTATATTTGGTTCATCCGATTTTCCATGTATCTATGATTAAGAAGTGTATCGGTGATCCCAAGTCTATTCTTCCTATTTAGGGTCTTGGTGTGCAAGAGAACCTCTCCTATGAGGAGTTTCCGGTGGAAATCGTTGATCGTCAAATGAAGGGGTTGAGGAACAAAGAGGTGGCCTCCGTAAAAGTGTTATGGAGAAACCACCTAGTTAAGGGAGCAGTATAACAGGTCGAAGCCGACATGAAGTACCGTCATCCTCATCTGTTTACTAGTGAAGGTAATTTGTTCTTACTAATAATGAAAATATTGAATTAATTTGAAGTTGCTATGATTTTTGGTGATGTTTTGCAAAAATGTGTATTTATGGTGTCATTACGGTGAAATTGTGCATATTGACTTGAAAATTTGTAATTCTTCTTGTTTTGAGTTATGTTGTGCATTTTGATATGGTAAGTCTTTAAGAAATTATGTTGATCATGTTGTTAAGTTGAGTTTAGGCATAATTGACTCATATATGGTATGTTGAGCTCATGTTGTTGTGAGAAGGAAATTCCTCATAATGTGATGTTGAACCTTTTGTGTGGCAATTGAAGTTTTTGATTTGCTATGTGTAAAAAAATACCATGATTGATGTTGTGACTCTTGTTATAATGTATTTTGTTGGTTGGGATGCTAGTCTTGAGTTAATTCCTTCCTTTCAAAAGATTTTAGTGTCATTCGGGGATGAATGTTCCTAAGGGGGGATAATGTAACACTCCGAATGTCTAAGACGTGTTCTAGAGCCTAACATAGGTGTCAAAAGGTTTAGAAATTGTTTTAGTGTCATAACTAATGTATATAAGTCAATTAGGAAGTTTGGAAATCAAAATGTCAAAGAACGTCCATGACGTCCGGAAAACTAGTTCGATGAAGTGCTAGTGTGTCTTAGCCTATTTGACTAAGTTTTAAGAGTTTGAAAATGATAAAATTTAGTGGAATGGTGTCTAAAAAGTATTAGAGTTAGTTCATAGTCAAAACGTATGGGTACGACTCCACAAGGACCAACCAAGGGCCATTGAGGAGGACCCTTGTGTTTGGGTCGAAGACTGCCTAAGGCAGTGTCCACAGACGACTTGCCACAGACGGTTCGTGGTCCAATCGACGGGGCGTCGATTTTCTCCGTCGATGGACACTTAGAATATTTGTCAAGGAATGGATTTTAACCAGTCTCTGACCAAAACGATGGACCAACAGGATGGAGGGTCCTGTGGTTGTCGATTGACACACGAGGCGTCAATCGTGGTCTCATCTGTGAGGGACTGTTTTTGCTAAAAGTTTTAGGTTCGTTGGAATTAATTAATTATGTGGTTAGTTAATTATTTAGGAATTAAGGGATGTCTAATGAAGTTCATTAATAACCTATATAAAGACCCTAACCTAATTAAGCTAACCTAACTATCATAATTCCCTAACCCAAATTCCCTTCATTCTCTCTTCTTTCTCTCTCCCAAGTTGAAGAACACCATAGAAGTCAAGGTCAACGTGGGTTCTAGGGCTGCAATAACTAAATTTTCTCCATCAATCTTCATCAAATACTAAGGTATGGGATGCCTTTCACCTCTGGGATCTCTTTCCCCAAAGGGTTCCTTCAAATGGATTTCAAAAGATGAGTTTTCATGTGGGTTTCTTCCAATCTAGAAATTGATCTTTCAGTTGGATTTGTTTATGGTTTCTTTTGATTGTATTGATTAGATTATGATTAATTATGACTATATTACACAACTTATTGATGGATTGGTCTAGTTTGTAGAATATGACCTTTTCCCCTAAACCCTAGGTTGTGATCTTGAGTTGAATTGTGTAGTGTTGGTTCAATTGACTTGGGTATTGGTTGAATGACTATCCTATGATGTTATTGTATCAATTTATGAATAGATTGAGATGAATTGTACTCCTATCATGCTAGTTCTTGAGTAATTGATCTAGGTTGTGAAGTAGATTACGAATTTGACCTAAGTCTCTAATCTTAAGCTATAAATTAGTGATGGATTGTTGTATAGTGCTTCAATTGACTTCATTATCATGTTAGTTACTATTGTGTGGTGATATTACACCCATTGTTGGGTTGAGTTTGAGGGTTGATGGTAAGACCTTGATGTTGGCTTATGAAGGATACTTGGTAAGTCTTGTGATATCAACTCTTTACTTCAATTGTGGTTACTTGTGATTAAGTGATGATTTTATTGAAGTATAACTTATATTAAGATTTATAGGGTTGTATGATGTTGAATTTAAATGTCTTTACTATAGTTTGTGAGGTGTTGGCTAAGATGTAAATGTTATAAGGACGGTGATAACTTACTAATGTGCCTTATCATGAATGACTATGTAAATTTTCTAACCTCACATGTATGAATTGTAATGAAAGGAAAATACTTATGCAATTCTTGTTGAGATATGATGATGATGATTATATAAGGGATAAACCCTATGACCTATTTAAGCTATGATCATTAATAAAGGCA
Organism: Solanum lycopersicoides; assembly: GCA_022817965.1. Taxonomy (NCBI): domain Eukaryota; kingdom Viridiplantae; phylum Streptophyta; class Magnoliopsida; order Solanales; family Solanaceae; genus Solanum; species Solanum lycopersicoides. The sequence goes on from JAJJBR010002043.1 coordinate 4,278, forward strand.
TTAAAGACACTTCAAAAGGGACTCTAGCTTAGCACCGAGTGAACTTGTAGATGAGGGGTGGCGCCTTCCCAAGGAGGGAAGGTAGGGTTCACCATAATCTTCACAGGGTGGATAGACTTATAGAACAAAAAGGGCATAGAGTGATGTTTCCATGACAGCCCCCAGTCTCCATAAACTATGTTCCCACCATAGGAATACTAGCTAGTGGATCCACCTAGATGCTATGTTCATGTTTGGTTCTACTTTGACCGGTAGACCACATTCCATCGGTTAATGCAATTGTTCCCTAAACTACAATGAAGTAATGAAGTACAAACCAACTAGGGTGACTTAAGAGGTTTGACTTAGCCTAGGTAGGGGTATGGGACTCTACCTATGCCTTGCACTAGTTTGCCTTGAGGAGAGCCTTATAAATGTAAATGATTACAATGTGATGATATTACATGTAAATGACACTATGTGATGTTGGTTATGCTTATAAACATGTATTTGGTCTCTATCGCTAAAGTATGATATTATGTACTCTTAATGATATGTTATGTAGAGTTGGACATTGGTTATGGTTCTTGCTAGGTTTACTTGATTAAGTAAGGTTATGGGGCTTTGCTTAGTTATTACACAAGTGGACTTAAAGAGGGTCATGTGTAATTGTCTTGCTTTGTTATAATGTGATGAACTCTTATTCATGCTTGTGATGTTATGACTTGATGATAGAGTTGCATTTGATTATGGGTTCAAGTATGTTGATATGCATGTGACTTGATTTGACTTAATGTGGTTCGGTCTTGTACAGTACATAGTATTGACTTGATGAATATGCATTAATGACTTGTATTGATTCTTGAATGTGCATCAGTCTTTTCAAATGTAGAATGGCATGCTTTAAATGAAATGTCCCTTTTTAGCATGATTTGATATTGTGTGTGGATATGGTCTCATACTTAGTACATGTGATGTGCTAACCCCATTTTCTCCCTTTCCCCAACATTTTAGGTTCCGCGCGTTGAAGGGCTTTTGAGACGACATTGAAGAAGACTTGGAATTCTCACTCATAAAAGTTGGGTAGGTCCTCACTTTTCGAGGGCATGGACAATATCTATATTTTGAATATTGTTCTAGTTTGAAGACTCCTACGTTCTTTCCTTTTCATTTGATGTACTAAAGATTGTATAGCCAATATGTGGCTTTATTACATTGATATATGGGATATACCCAATTGATATACTCTTGTTTTAGATGGTTATGAGATGAGACACTCTTTTAAGACTATGTTAAGTATCTTATATATCTTTGTGCAATAAAAGTAGAAGACTATGTAATATTCTTCTACGAAGGGTCTATGTATACTCGATATGAATATATATTACGTGTATGCGAGAGGTCTATGTAAACCTCATGATATATAGAAAAAGTTTTAAATTTTCTGTATTTTTAACCTATGAATGTAATGATGTAAACTAAGAGGCTAGTCTTAGTCCTCTCTGAGGACGACGACACCGGTTACGTCTAGGGGTGCTCCTCGGATGTGTCATTCTCTATCCAAGCGTTCAACTTTCGATCACAGGCCACATTGGAACAAGCTCGTTTCTCTAATTAATTACCACACTAATACCACCCTTTTTAGCCATGCACTGAACGGGACACACCCAACTACTATCTGTAATGGGATAGATAACCCCAGCATCCAACCACTTGATGATCTCATTTTTTACTACCTCTTGCATAGGTAGATTTAGTCTTTTCTTGTGCTCGATCCAAGGCTTGTGATCTTGCATGAGTTGGTTCTTTTGAAAATAAATACCGAGAGGGAACCCAATAATATCCGCAATAGTCTACCTTATATGTCATTTGAACCTCTTCAAATAGTTCATAACATTTACCTTCTTAGAACCTCTGTTCACATGCTTCAATACCAAACCCAATTCCGTTCTCATCTGCACCATTTCCTCACGAATATCATATGTGGATCGGTTAGTTATTGTTTGTACTAAAAATGTGTTTCTAATTGTATCCGACTTTCTAGTGTTCCAAGCCTTTTTATTCTGTGAGATCTTCTCAGTTATCTCCGCAATTTGTTCAAAAGTACATTCACCATACGAAACCCCAACAATAGTATCGAGCACTGCCTTACTCTTGTCATCCGACCCTTTGTAGAAATATTCATTCAGCGACTCATTATCAATGCAGTGATTTAGAACACTTCTTATGAACGCGATGACCTCTCCCAAGAATTACTCATAGACTCTCCAGGTAGTACCATGACGTTGTTTAGCTTATCCTTTTTGTTCAGCTTCTTTGACATTGGAAAGATTTTTGCTAAGAACGCATATGTCAATTGCTCCCATGTATAGATTTAGTTATAAGGAAGCTAATTAAACAAAACAACTGCATTGTCGGTGAATGATAGAGGGAATACTCGCAATTCGATAACATACATGTCCTAGTCTGGTTGACCTACACAACTTTTGCAAACTACCCTAAGCTTGGCTATGTGATCATAAGGGTCTTCTAGCCTCTCACTGTGAGCATCTGCATCAAGCTACTAGTCACCACAAAGGTATGACCCGGTGGTAGAGGAGGTAGGACAAGAGGTCCATCAAAATGAGCAATGTAAAGTTCACCCTGTAGGTGTAATCTGGTCGTGGCCCTCAATGCATCTCCCAGATGATTTTCAGCTAGAGCCTGATTATTTTTATTCACGTCGCTCGGAGGCTGCAACCCAACACGATCACCTAATTCTCCTCAAATTGGGTTAATGGATACTCCTTGATTTTTCATTCTCTGTGGTGTCTTATACAACTCTAGATCATCGGTAGTAAATAGTCTTCTTGACTTCGTGTACTTGAAATACACTAGAGTTGGAACCTAAGAGAGACAAAAACAAAAGAAAAAGTAAAATTAGGAAATATTTGACTAAAGTCCAATAATGTAGTTAAACTTAATCTAACAACCATATTCCCCGGCAGCAGCGCCAAAATTTGATACGCTAAAATTACACCTCCCTAAAGAAACTTAAGCGATCGTTATCAAGTAAACAACCCAACTTGTAGGTTAGGGTCGATCCCATGAGGAAAATAGTTTAGACCTAAATTTAACTAACAATCATTTTTGTTTCGACAATATATTTCAGAAAATAAGTAATTAAACAGGGGCGATTTGTGAAACAGACTTGGAAATTAGTATAAGTAATCAGTTATCAAGATTCTAACTTTAGTTGTTATCAAGGTGAGAAAGTAACTAGGGTATAAGTGTTTCCCATAAGCTTATAAGGTGGTAATCCTAGTAATAGTAATTCCTTCCTAGTGTATTACATGCAAAGTGATAAGTTAGGTATCTCTAAATCCATGGTCTGGCATCTAGAGAATTTCACCATGCACCTTGGTCCTACTACGTGTGTATAATTTACTAATCCTTACCTTTACCTCATATTAAACATCACATCGATGTATGGCTTAGTTTTCACCCTCGCACCAATAGACATTAGACTATTAGATAGTATCACACTAAATCTATATTGATAATTCTTTTCATCTTAACTACCTCCTTGGTTCCGCAAGTAGCAACAAGGTGAGTTCTAACGCGTGCACTCGTTAAAAATACTTCTAAACAAAAGGATTATCAATGCATGTGATAACACTATTCAGGAATTGCTTAATTACTACTCATACTTAGTTAATCGCTCATGCTTCCCATAACCCTAGTTGTGGATTTAGTTACCCATATTAGAAAGATCACAATTCATTCTTTTAGATGAAGAAATCATGAACTTACGTAATAAGAAGAATAAACCCAGAAATTCAACTTGGATTACAAAGCCAAAAACGTGTTTTAGAAGTCAATAATTGCCAATGTTTTCAAAATTAATTCCAAAAGTCAAGAACTAGAACAAGAACTATAATGTCTAACCTCTAAAAATGATGTGTACATCCCTTATATATAGAAAAATAAATCCTAACTTAAAAGGAAATGAAATAAGAAAATAAAGTTTCACGATACATCTTTAATCTACGACACTAACCTAAGGTTTGTAAGTCAACTTAAAGTCCATAGATCCTTTCGTGGCTCAGGATTTAGGCAATTTTTTCAATCTTCAAAATCTGCAACATCTCTTTCACATTCGATGATCCAACAATACGGACTGTAAGTTAATCTACGGTCCGTAACTCATCTCCATAGCTCTATACTTAGACTTTTCAGCATCAGGTACTATAACCAATTCTCTGAATGATTTGACGAAACAACAGTGCGGTCCTTAGATCAATTTACAGTTGGTAAGTTGCAACCGTGGTTCCACACTTTATCAAGAATTCCCTGATCTTCAGCAATACCTTGTCTGCCCGTCTACGACTATCATCTATGGGGCGTAACTTGACCTACGACATGTAGGTTGCCTCCGTAGATTCCCTTTTCTGCACTTATCTCAGTTGTGTCTCCAATTCCCCGCGTCTGAACTTATTTTCTACAAACATAAGAAAAACACATTAAAACCAATACAAATTGCCCTAGACACACACAATTCTCAAGTGAAATGTATTAAAAATACCATAAACTTAGGGTACATGAACTCTTCGTATGAATCAGTCTGTCATGTGTTAGTAGTCAAGTTTATCAGTAAGAGGAGTTAGAGGATATAGTAAGAGTAACCCTGTTTCATACTCAGTCCAGCCGTCATTTGAGGACGAATGATCCCACGGGTAGATAATGTAACACTCTCTAAAAATATTTAAGCTAAGATTAAAACCATTCTTCATTGTGAGTAAGATTTATCAAGGAATTAAAATTTTCTTAAGTTTCAAGAACGCTAGATGTAGCACCTTGATTTACAAAAAGAACTAAAGAGAAATCCTTCAAACCATTCCTAGGTACTTTTATGTTTTGGGTGAACTTTAAATGACCATAACTTTTAGCACACGTATTTCATCTATGAGATTGAGTATATTTATAATCTTGTTGAGTTCTTAAAGTTTTGTGCTTCATTTTTTATAATAAGTTCTTGTTGAGTTCTTGAGGTGAGAGTTGCGAATGAGTGTTGTTCCTTGTGGGTTTTTCGTGTAGATGTAAGACCCCCAAAATGATTTAGGGTGTCTAGAGCCTCATTTGTGCCTATAAGCTTGTTAACATGCTAATACAGTGCTTTAAAGTATGTTTAGGTGATTTGGAAGTCAAACGTCAAGGGACGACTAAGACGTTCGACGACAAAGTCACCTATGTTCCGTATATGTGTTTATATGTGTTTATGTTTGTTTCATGAGCTTATGAGGTCCTTAAATGAGTTATTATAGTGTTTATAGGCAGTGTGTCAAGTTTCGTGAAGTTTGGAGGTCAAACGTCCAAAATCGTCCATGACGTTCAAAAGGTTTACCTTGAAACAACCATATCTCATAGAATATAAAGAACTACGTGAGACATTACCTATTAAATTAACGGTATTTGAATCCTTTTTCCAACGCCGGCAATTTCAGATCAATCTAGTTTTCAAGTAAAAAGTTATGACCATTTTAGTGAATAGTATAGTGCAATTCCGTTTTGGCCGCGGGAAAATAGTAATTAAGGTAATTTTCCTCTCCTTTTCCACTATGAAAACCTAAATAAAATGGATTTCACAAGTCATATAAAGCCCTAAATAGTCCTAATTCCATCTTTAAATACATCATTCTCTTATCTCTCTAACCCTAGGACAAAACCTCAAGAAAAAAATCAAAGTAGAAGACTCCATTCATGAAAATTCAAGATTTGTCAAGATTCTTTAAATAAGGGTAAGATTGAAGCTAGGGTTGAAGTTCTTCATTGATTTTTTCACAAAATTTTACTGAATTCTTCATCTAATAAAGATGTGGTTATCCTTCATCTCTAAGAAACCTTTCACATGGAAAGATAATCTCAAAGTTTTCAAAGAAGTTCCATGATCAAATCTCTTCTTCTTCAATCTAGTCATGGGTTCTTTCTTAAATTGTTTAAAAAGCATAATATGAATGTATTGATGATTATCTGTTGAACTGGACTTGATTTTCAATCCAAATTGCATGATGAAAATGTATTGATGATTATCTACTGATTTGGACGTGATTTTCAATTCAATTGCATGATGAATCCATGCTCTTTCATAAACTCGATTTTAGCCTATGTATGGCTTTATGATGTTGATCTTATACATATCAATTTGTGATTCAATTATGTTGATATGCTTATGTCTACTGTCTAGTATGTATATTGATGGTGAATCGTTGATGAATTATCCATGTGAACCAATGTATGAAGATTTGAATAAGGCTAGCTTATATCTCTATCTGCTCACTGTAACATTGATCTTTAAATGTATAAAGTGGAATTCCATTATGTTAAGATTCTTCTAGCTACTGCCTTAGGGTAATATCATGGTTGAATTGTGGGTATAAATCTTGTATGATCAAAGTAAAGAAGGCTTGGTATGAATTGATCGAGGTTCTTCTAGTTTATTATGTAGTAACTTGTAATCTTGACGTTGGGATGGTTGTTATGTGACTCGATCGTGGTGAATTGTCCTTATCTACTGGCTATACGTATAATGTGATTAGGTATAATTGATCTAATATGAATAGATAATCATTGAATTGGTAAAGATTGATTTAGGTTGTTATAGCCTATGGACTTGGTAGAGTAATGTATATGTTGTGATCTATATTCTAGGGTGGATGTAACATGTTTTAGCTATGATGTTCTATCTCTTTAGCTACTGCCATAAAAGTATATTATTGGTAAAATATGATTGATGAACAGGACAAGGGAAATTGGTTGATGATCTATAATTCTGTACTTCCTAATATATATTTGTGATGTATTATATTAGATTGTAGTATGATCTTGTAAAGAATTGTACATGATTTCTTTTATGATTATGGTACTTTATCTACTTCCCTATACTTGAATTCTTTATGAAAGAGTATCAATGGTCAATGATGACCAAAGACTAAAGGATTGGTATGAATTTCTCTACTCTTCTACTTCTCTATAGTATTGTTGATGAATCCTTGTATGGCATTGTGTGGTATGGTCCACCTATGGTGGCGGTGTTTACTTTATTGTCATTATATATGTGTTGACAATGGCCTTGAAGGAAATTAATGAATATATGAATGTGTGGTTATGATTATCACCTTATGTGTACTTGTGCTTAGTCTTCTACTCTAGTTGTGAATCTACGTTCTGTTACTATTGTTATGAGCATGAGAATGATTATGTTAGGGTTACGTGTAGGTGCTGCCATAAATGAAATATTAAGGAATGATGCTCCCTACCTATGTACCCCTTTGTGAATGCATGAATAGCAAAGTTAGGAGTCTTAAGTGTAATATGAAGTTGGTTTGCCTCCTATGCTACTATGTGTTGTATGGTCTATGCTTGGTTGTGGAATTGTGGTCCTAAGAGGGTGGTTGCCTCAATGTATTGTTGATAGCCATGATGTGATCATATTGACCAATGTATACACACTCTCACTCTACATGCATGCTTAAAAGTACTATCGGATCATAGTGTCTAATGAAAGGTTGTTCGCATACTCACTTGAGTCTACTACTATGCATGTTAAGTTTTTGTCTAGGAAATTATGATATGTGTTTCCTTCGATGTAAATACAGGTTCGTTTACAGTTCATGGAGTCTAAGGATGGAAAGAACTTTGATGGTTCTAACACAGCCCAAACAACGCCTTATTCATACCTAACATGGCCCTTACCAGGAACACCGGACTAAGCCAAGCTCTTCCCATCCCTGGACTACATTACTTAGACGTTAAATACATCAAAACAGTCCTTTACTTACCATGATATAATAGTTCAAGTTATTGTTAGCACAACACAAAGTATTTAGCCTATCATTTAGGCTTTTTAAAATATTAAATACGTTTAAATTAATAGTAAAAGAGAGAAAAATATTACCTTAACTAGAGAAGACTCTCAGCAATAAATCTTCTACGCAGAAACAACAACAATTTTATTTATGATAGTGGAAATACAAGAGTAGTAATACAAGAGAGGTTGGCAAAAGTCTGCCCTCTACCTTCTACTAAGAGATCCTAATATAGAAAAGACCTGAAGAAAAGTCTAACATTTATGACGTAAGTACTTACATCATGTTACATTATTGAACCTGACATTGGGGTCCTAAACTTTATAAAAGCTTACAATTATCTTAACTTTTATAAAAGTTAGTGTCTTATCAACTAGTCTTTTCTAGTCTTTTTTCCCTTTAGCGTGTCTGAACTAGAAGATTCTTCTATCTGATTCCTGAACTGTTGAAGAAATGTTTCAATGTCCATCTCTTCTGTGCTATGAACGCTCTGGGATTCTCCTGCTATACAGGTGTCTTCTTCTTTATTTGAGGTAGCCATAGATATATTGTCCGGAAATTCTATTCCCATATTTTTTATTAGATCTTTTTTGACTTCTTTCATTTATGATGCAAGAAGTTTTGATTTTGAGATGGCCCCTTTCTTCATCTGTAGCCTTCTCGTTATTTGTTTGAAAGGACTGATATCATCTCGGCCTTGTATAACTTCTGATTGACGCTTGTTGATCTTGATAGAATCTTTAATGGAGTTTATAATCTCATGTCCATGGATTTTCCCTTCAACATCTTTCTGTAGTAATTTATTCAAAAAATTTGTATGAAATTTCCTCCTTAAGCAAGGAAATCCTTCTTCATTTATCTGGACTTCGAGTGTCCATTTCATTATCCACGGAACACAGAATTCTATGGAAAAATACATCAATGGCATTCCTTTAAAACAAATTATCATCTTTTTGTAATTTTATCAATTTGGGTGATACGTCAACCCATTCCGAATATAATATTTGTATTACTCTTGCAGTATATACATAGATGGACCATATGAAATCCACAATTGTAAAAATAAATTTGGTATATGTTATTTATAAACATGAGAGCATATTTTTATAAACCATGAATGTTTTCTATTAGAATTTTCATATAACAAGGCTTTATTAAAGATCTCAATATAATTCCAGTAATTAAACTTGACTGCAATTTTTTGTTCTGGATGGGTGTATTCCCTTTCTTTCATCGTGTTTATTCCTCATTCTTTTGGGGTGAATATCTTTTTATAATGAATTTTGAAAAGGTATAAACCTTTTTAGTATTGGCTGGGTAAAAGTACTGAAATTCAACTGACCCAAGAGATGAGAGTTTTATCTCATAATGCATTCTGTATTTATAAGTTGGGACAGCATATGATGTTGTATCAAAATACCTGGTCATTATTTTCCATGGATCGTCTTTCCATTGTAAATCTATGGTCTCAAGAAGAAGTACTACTTCATCTTTCTCATTTGTATCATATACTTCAATATTTTCATTTCCTTCGTTAGTTACGACTGAAGAATAGGATGGTGGGTTATTACCCTGAGCTTGTTTGGATTGTATAAAATTCATGAATTCTTTGTACATTGGATGTTCAGTGTTAATTCCCGATGTGCTTGTATATGCTCCTGCAATGATTGAAGCTATTAGATTCCGGTTTCCTATTTGGGCCAAGATATTACTTTTTCTCTGGGTGGTTTTCCTCTTCCTCTTCCTCTTCCTCTATTAGAGGAAAAATTCCCAGATGGCCGCATCACTCCTGTTATTAATAATTAACTTAAATATTCTCTAGTAAAAAAATCGGGAAGACTATTATCTATCCCCTTTTTATAATGTATTTAAAAATCAAAAGGTGCTAACAAAGCTTGTCATCTTGCAAATATTTTTTTTGAAACATCATGTTTTACATCTTTATTAAAGATGAATTTTGCTGCTTGAAAATCAATTTTTATGATAAATATTTTATTATATAAATCTCCTTGGAATTTTAAAACAGTTTTAACTATAACCAAAATATCTTTAGCTATAGTAGCATAATTTTTCTGGCTATTATTCCATTTTCCATAATAGAATTGTATAAGGTATTCTTGTTTTTCATTAGGAGAAATTTATTTTAAAATTTCCCCGTAGCCAGTATCAGAGGCATCTGTTTTCACTATCTTTTACCAATTCGAATTGGCTAAAGTGAGGCATGGTAGGTTATTAACCTTTGTCTTAATGTTTTTGACTGTTGTAGTATGATTATCAGTCCAAGCTTTAGGATTTTTTCTAAGTCTTTCATATAGTATAGCTGTGTCTTTAGCCAGATCTTTTATAAAAGGAGAGATATAATTTAAATTTTCCAACAATCTTTGGAGCTGAGTTTTATCAGTAATAACATCAAGGAATTTTGATGCAAACTCTATACTTCTTTGAATGGGAATAATTTTTTCATTTTCAATATTATGGCCTAAGAATCTTACATTTATTTGGAAAATATGTATTTTTTATCTAGATATAACCAAACCATTTTGAATAATAATTTTCTTGAATAGATCAAGATGTTTTAAAATGTATTTCTATGGTTTTTGAAAATACCAAAATATCATCTATATATACAATGATAAAATTTCTAAAGGGGTTAAAAATATCATTCATAATTTTTTGAAATTCTGAAGGAGCATTTTTTTAATCCAAAAGGCATAACATTCCATTCATATTGTCCCATTGGGACATTAAAGTCCTTCTATATTTATCTTCTTCATGAATTTGAATTTGCCAATAACCTGATTTTAAATCAAATTTTGGAAATATGATTGCTTCATGAAGTCGATCCAATAAATCTTTTTTATTGGGAATAGGATATTTGATCCACTTTAAAACTTTATTTAACGGATTATAATTTATGACAAGTCTAGGTACTCCTCTCTCTTGTTCTGCTTGTTTATTAATATAAAAAGCAGTACAAGACCATGGAGATTTTGAGGATCTTATTAAACCCTTTTGGAGAAGAGTATCAAACTCTTTTTTTACATAAATTTAGATATTTCGAATTCATTTGACATGGTCTTGCCTTAGTGGGAATATTATCTTCAAAAAATTATTCTTCATAAGGAATACTCACCACATGCTTCTTCCTTTCCCAAAATACATTTGGATGGTCTCCACATATTTGTAGAGAGAATTGATTCTTTAAAATCTCAATCTTACCTTGAATTTTAGGATTTTGTAAAGTCTCTTCAATTGTAAGACTACAAATCTCATTTTTAAGAAAATCAATTTATTTATTTTTTAAAGAGAAAATATCTTTAACCTCATTAACGAATTTAGAAAATGGTTGAGATATAAAATCTATTCTAATTTTTCTTCCTTCGAAAGTACCAGTTATTCCGGTCTCATCTCATGAAGTTATAGGATATATATGCCATAAAAAGGGCATTTCTAGAATGATTTCGTTAGAAATATTTTTTATTAAACAAAGCGTTCAAGCATACATATATTATTTATACATATATATGCTTTAGGAATTTTGTATTCAATATCCATTTTATGATCACTAGCATTACGAAGACTATGTATAGTTTTTTTAAAATATCTTGATGGAATTAATCCTTCTTGAATGCAATTTAAATCAGCTCCAATATCAATTAGAGAAATAAAATCCCTTTTTAGGTTATCATCAATAAAAAAAGTAATTTTTGCTAAAGGTTTATGAGCTGTAATTAGCTTGATTGTTTCTAAAAAAAATCTTATTATCAATAAACTCACTAGGGATGTCAGGAAGATTACTCTCTGGAATATCAGGAGGATCATCTTCAACTATGGCATTTCTTCCATGATGATTTTTGTTATTATTTTCTATATAAGTAATTCTTTCATCAAGAATCATATTATGATTTTTGAGAAAAGATATTTCTTTTTTGAGATTATTAATCTCCTCAACCAAGTCTTGGATTGTAGTAAGAATATGATCCCTTTGAGACTTCAGTCTTAGTTGTCTTCTTACCTCTGCCATGGTATAAGCATTATTATGAGCAGGATTTTCTTTAAGAATTCTAGTATTACTAGTAGAGGTGCTAGTATTACCAATTTGTCGATAATTTGGGACCTTAATGTTGGGTCATCAATTATCCTAAACATTTATTTCCAATTGTCATTACTTATTTCATTGACGTTTAAGTCTTTAAACTGAGAATATAACTGATAGAAGTCATCCTTATCTTTATCACAAGGTTGGCCAGTCTGGTAAGACGTACATTCTTCCTCAGATGAGGACATGTAGTCTTCTTCATGAAGAACTTTTAGGTCTTTACTAGTAGAGGATCCCTCTCCGTCACTATTACTAGGACTTGAATTTTCTGCAGAGGAATCGAGGAGGATTTTACATAAAGAATCCTTAATATTATCCTCTAGATCAAGGCTTTTAATCTTATGCTTGACCTTGCAGTCTCTTGCATAATGATCAACTCTTCCACATTTGTGGCAGGCATTTGATTTACTATTCTTATAAAACTCCTTTCTATAATCCGTTTTCCTTTTTACACGCTTGTCTAAGCGTTTCTTTTTCTTGTACTGCCTATGAGGCTTTTCTTTATAATCTCTTTTTCCCTTATGTCTATTAGACTTTCTAGAGGATTCAGGCATATCAATTGCAAATTGTTCACAAAATCCCCCTAATTGTTGTTTTCTTCATTTAAATGATATCTTTTAATTTGTTAATTCAACTTGATCTCATTACATAAAGAGAGACCTTCTTGAGTACATACACTTACAAGTTTTCCATAAGTATAGTCATCTTAATTAATACTTACTGCATATCCTCGAAGGGATTTTTTTACCTTTTATGCAAATAAAGCTGAAAGCCCATCTATAAATTTGGATTTTGATCGAGAGTTATTACACTCTGGTAATTCCATAACCCTTGATAGAAAAACATCCTTGTACCATCTAAAGGAAGTAAGGGTTTTGCATCTGAGGTTTTGGAGCATAGTCCTAATGGTTTCACTATTATCTGACCATCTTTCAGAAAATGTTCTATAATGGTTAGAACTAAAGTGTAGACTACATTTGAAATTATTTCATTCTCATTCTTAATGGCATTTAAAATGGCCATACATTTGGATTCTAAGAGATAATTATCCCACCATCCCTTTAATTGACTTGTAAATCCAAAATAATCATATTGGCAGTGCCTTTTTCGAAATTCTTATTTGCTTCACAGATTGTGCTATACATAAGAATTATATGAGCTAGAGTATAAATTTGTCTATCAGTAAATTCATCAATATTCCACTCATAAATCACTGTCCCACTAATACTATTGGAGACATAATATTCTTGCTCCTCCAAGAGAATATCTTGAGGAGTCGGCCTAGGATTGTAGTACATTCTTTGAACTGATTTTCTAGCATGTTTCTCTAAGATTTTATTAATCTTATATTGAATATTATTATTCTTATCAGTGATGTCTTGCTCACTTAGTTGGAAGGGATTAATATTTAATCCTGGAATTGGAATTTTTCTTGAAGTAATCTCTCAATATTATCAAGTTTAGATAATTTAAAGTCCTTAATTTTCGGAGGGGGTTGAATAGTAGGAGTGGCCTTCTCCTTTCCTTATCTGGAATTTTTGATTTGTCTAATTCCGAGCATAAATGACTAACTTTATCATGTAAAGAAAGAATATGTTCTCCTAAAATGCTCACTTAAACATTTGTGTAATTATTCTGTCTTATTAGAGTTTTAACATATTTTGAAGTAATTAAAGTAGTATCATTATCATCAACAATTCTGCAAAAGCAGTAAAATGTACAATCTTATTATCTTTTTCAATTTGAGAAGATTGTTGAGGAGGTAGAAGAGATTTGGTAATTGAAACCATCAAATAATTTATAATCTTGTTCTAACATAGAAATATATCTATAAACATATTTCGTCATGAACCATGGTACAAATGCAATAGCTTTATTTGCTTTATAAAAATCGTTATAAATCTTTTTGGAAAAATATTTGTGACTATTATCAAAATATTTGAAAAACCATTTTCTAAATGATTCCCATTTGAGCTGGAAAAAATCATTTGAAATTTTCTTTCTTACCGGCGATCCCGTTCTAAAATCAATAAGTTTTGATCTATTCATGTAAATCACTTGGAAGTCCATTTCGGGCATCGTAGGTTCCATATCAGGAGTAACTATATGATTTTCAATCTTGATATTATAAACTCTTTTTTCTTTTTCTCATATAAGAGGTAGTACTCTAGAATTATCTTCTTCTCTAATCTGAGAAGTAGATGCTCTAGAAGGCATACCAACAATCTAATCAACAGGAGATATATAAGATGAGTTAGTTCAAAGCATTCTTGAAGGAAAATCTATATTATCAGCATAACTCATTAATAAATTTTGGTCAGTGAATTTTATTATCACCGTCCCGTCGGGAGTTTGCTCAATATCGTAAATATTAGGATTTATGTTATTTTTGAGTGGAACTGCCTCTTCGATCACCCATTCTTTAGGAAAATCAATTTCATCTCATTTAATAGGTCT
>JAJJBR010002044.1:0-30863 GCA_022817965.1 Solanum lycopersicoides
GTGATGGAAAGCTAGAAGAGCTTGTCTACGACCTCTTAGAGGTTAACGACGCCGGTCTCATCTGGGGTCTAGATTCTGGGTGTGACAAACTTGGTATCAGAGCATGAGGTTAAATTACCTAGGAACTAAGGCTCAAAACAACCACGTTGCGTAGTTTCTAGCTTATGGTTGTGCAGTGCACCACAATCATGACTTAGAGACTAAGTGATGCTAGGAATTTTTCCCTTCTTCTACTCTTTATCGTGCTGTCAGAGCTTTGACATTTTGTGTCATTCTAGCATCTAACCTCTTTCTTGTGTGTGCGGGTAGAAAATGAACACAAGAAGAAACGCAGGTAGAAGAGTTGAAGAAGAAGCTACTGGAGGCAACAAGGCTCCTCCTCAAGCCCCAGCTGCTGGAGAGCAAGTGCCTCTCAACCCAGCTGCATTGACGGATGGATAAGTGAGAGCAGCACTAGTTCAGATGTCCCAAGCCATCACTGTTCAGGCACAGGCTATCACAGCCCAGGCAACTAGAGATGGTGCTCCCAGAGAGAACCCGCATGCTAGCACCATGGCTAGTAGACTGAGATATTTCACCAGAATGAATCCTCCAGTCTACTACGGGTCCAAAACCAATGACGATCCCCAGGAATTTATGGATGAGGTTCACAATATTCTCTATGCTATGGGTGCTAATAAAGAGAAAAAGGCTGAGTTGGCTGCATACCAACTCAAAGATGTGGTTCAGGTGTGGTAAAAGATATGAGGAGATGGCTGAGCACCAGGAGAAGTGCCCATCACTTGGCACATTCTCAAGACTGCATTCCTGGAGAGGTTGTTTCCCAGAGAGCAGAGAGAGGCTAAGGTTGAGGAGTTCATCAACCTACGTCAGGGAGGTATGTCAGTCAAGGAATACTCCTTGAAGTTTGTTAAGCTTTCTAAATATGCTTCTTCCCTGGGGTCGAGTAGCAGGGATCAGATGAGCAGGTTTGTGACTGGTGTATCGAAGGATCTGGAAGAGGACTGTCGGGCATCCATGTTGCATGATAACATGGAC
The DNA here is from genome assembly GCA_022817965.1 of Solanum lycopersicoides. Taxonomy (NCBI): domain Eukaryota; kingdom Viridiplantae; phylum Streptophyta; class Magnoliopsida; order Solanales; family Solanaceae; genus Solanum; species Solanum lycopersicoides. Next base: position 1,039 of record JAJJBR010002044.1, read on the forward strand.
CTTGCTAGTTTGATGGTACATGCACAGCAGGTTGAGGAGATTCGTCAGAGGAAGAGAGGCCGAGAAGGAAAGAAGCATAGGCCCTCGGATCAGGCTGGTTCTAGCACTGGTAGGAGTTCGTTTGGAGTCCAGGACAGGACCAAGTTCAAAAAGGGGCACCAGCACTCAGGTAAACCTACTCCTTCCAAGAACACTAATGTCAATAAGGGAAATTATATAAATGCCCAGCGTGACAGAAAGTCGTGTGGTAAGTGTGGCCGTGTGCATGGAGGTGAGTGCATGGTAGGTTCTAATGCCTACTATGGGTGCGCAAAGAGTGGGCATATGGTCAGGGACTGCCCACATGTGAGGAATTAGGCCAAGGCAGATACTCAGCCTCGACCTAATACTACTGCGGCATCCCAACCTCCCAAGAGGAACATGTTCTATGCTTTGAAAGGAAGAGAGGAGCAGGAGAAGTCAGCTGATGTGGTCACTGGTAACTTGCTTGTCTTTTCTTTTCCTGTTTATGCATTGTTAGATCCAGGATCTACCTTGTCTTTTGTTACTCCTTTAGTACCTAGTAAATTTGACTTGCTTTCTGAGATCTTGCATGAACCTTTTCTAGTTAGTACTCCTATAGGAGACAACATTATAGCCGAAAGGGTATATAGAGATTGCCCAATAATTGTTCTTTATAGAATTACATATGTTGACCTAATAGAATTAACCCTGCTTGATTTTGATATAATTTTGGGTATGGATTGGCTCCATAAATGCTATGCTACCATAGACTGTCGAAACAGGGTAGTAAGGTTTCACTTTCCAAATGTAAAGCTGAAATGGGAAGGGTGTGGTTCAAATCCAGCAGGCCAAATAGTTTCCCATCATAAAGCCAATAAGATTCTATCTAATGGGTATTTATGCCGCTTAGGTAGAGTCAATTACCTAGAACATGAAGTTCCTTCCATAGAATTTGTGTCCATGGGAATGAGTTTCAAGATGCTTTTCGGAGGATTTACCAGGAATCCCTCCTGAACGCGAAAATGACTTTGGTGTTGACTTAGATCCCAATACCAAACCAATTTTCGTTCCTCCCTATAGAATGGTTCCAGCCGAACTCAAATAGTCGAAGTTGCAGTTAAAAGATCTACTTGGTAAGGGCTTCATCCAGCCGAGCATATCCCCTTGGGGTGCTCCAGTGTTGTTTGTTAAGAAAAAGGATGTAACTCTTAGAATGTGTATCGATTATCGGCAACTCAACAAAGTCACTATAAAGAACAAGTACCCTCTTCCCAGAATCGATAATATATTTTATCAACTCCAAGGTTCAAGTTTCTTGTCTAAAATAGATCTTCGGACACGGTATCACCAGTGTAGGGTGAGACAAGAGGACATTCCTAAGACTGCCTTCCATACTAGGTATGGTCATTACGAGTTTCTTGTCATGTCATTTCGTCTTACTAACGCACCAACTGCGTTTATGGACCTTATGAATAGATTGTTCAGTGAATAACTTGATTCTTTTGTCATAGTATTCATAGATGATATCCTTATATACTCTAAGACCATAGAAGAGCATGAAAAGCATTTGAGAATGACATTGCAAGTACTCATGGAACATCAGTTGTATGCAAAATTCAGCAAATGTGAGTTTTGGCTGAGATCAGTGACCTTCCTTGGTCATTTTGTGTCCGACCAGGCTGTAGAAGTTAATCCGAAAAAGATTGAGCCAGTAAAGAATTTGCCGAGACCCCTAACTTTTACAGATATTCGAATTTTCTTGGGTTTGGATAATTATTATCGCAGGTTTGTGGAGGGCTTTTCCACAATTGCTGCTCCATTAACTGCTTTAACAAAGAAGAAGGCGAAGTAGTTTGAGTGGTCTGAAACTTGTGATAAGAGCTTCCAAGAGCTCAAAGACCGACTTATTCAGCCCCTATTCTTACATTGCCGAGGAGTGGTGAAGGGTATGTGGTGTACTGTGATACTTCCCGAGTGGGTTTGGAATGTGTTCTTATGCAGGATGGCAAGGTGATTGCATATTCATCTGGACAATTGAACATCCATGAGAAGAATTACCCTACCCATGATATTGAATTAGCTATTGTGGTATTTGCATTGAAACTTTGGAGACATTACTTATATGGTGTACATATTGATGTATTTACTGACCATAAAAGTCTTCAGTATGTCATTACACAGAGAGAATTGAATCTTCGTCAGAGAAGATGGCTAGAGTTGCTCAAGGATTATGACATGAGTGTCCACTATCACCCAAGTAAAGCCAATGTAGTGGCTGATGCTTTGAGCTGATTGAGCATGGGCAGTGTGTCTCATATAGATGATAAGAAAAAGGAATTAGTTAAAGAGGTGTTGACACCCAATTTTGGTCTAAAATTTTAAAAATTCATAATTTTGAAGTTGTATTTATTTAATAGCTTAAAATAATCTTTTTTATATAATTGTAAATACGTTTATCGATAACTATCTTTATTTATCAAAATTTAGGAGTTTTTTTAGTTAATTTTTAAATTGCATTTCACATGTCATTAGTTACTTTCATTATGTTATTTTAAAATTTCATTTTATTTGTTACATTTGTTAATATTTATGTTGAATTTAGCACAGTCTAAAATTTAGTCAAATACGAAAATTTAGGGATTCGATTTAGATAATTTTGGGCCACAATGCTAAGCCCATCATTTGAGCCCATTTTGTGTTTTCTCATTTAAGTTATTAACTAGGTCAAAAAAAGGGAGGTGAAAAAAAAAGATTTAGGGAATAATTTTCAGATTCTATATTTTAAGAAATTCTTTGATGTTTATATTTTTTTTGGCCACCACCCTCTCCGGAGACTTTTCCGGCGAGCCTTTATTTTTGTCTTTCGTTTCTTTCACCGGAAAATAGACCACCATCGCACCACCAAAATCACCTTCTCTGTTGAACACGAAACCACCCCCCAAAACCCTTTTTGTCTTCCCTATTTTCTCCAGCAAATCAGACCCACCCCCTTTTCCCCTTTACAATTTTTTATTTGTTTTGCAGGTGTATGAGCTCCGACAACCACGAAGCTGCAAGCTCCGCGCTCCAAACGGAATAGCAATGACACCGTCAAGCTCATCTCTGAAGAACCACCATGGTGTTAAGAAAGAGTTCAAATCTTCATTCGCGAGATCCAACCGACCCAAACAACACTTATTTCCAGCTAACAGTCAAGAATAACAATAGCCAAACAATCACACACCGAAGAACATTAACAAACTCCATCTTCAATAACGGTAAATATTTAGATCTAGTTTGTTTGTTTTTTTTATTTTTAAATTTTATTTTGTGCTTGGACTAATACTATGCACATTATCTTCTCATTTTTAATCGTCTTGTATTTTGATTTTGAAGCAACCGTATTTTTGTCAAAATCCTTCATTGTTATTCATCTTCTGTAGCTTGTTATGATAGGTTTTTTAGTTTTATTTACTTGTATGTTTTATTTATTCATATTTAATTGTTGCAGATGTTTTTATTTTTATTTATTATTATTATTATTATTATTATTTTATTTTTGTTTATTTATTTTTATGCCTTCTAAAATGTTTTCAGCAACTTCATTAATATTATTTTAATCTAGTTATGATTGTTACATGATTGTTATTATAGTTTTGTTGTTCGTTATCATTTAAATATTTATATATAATTTATTCCTTCTTTGATTTTTTTCATGTATAATTGTGGTGGTGTGTTTGTTAATTTTTATTATTATTATTATTATTATTATTATTATTATTATTTTTTGTTAATTTTTTATTCCACTATTTCTATTGTTTCTTTCTAATTGTGATTGTTTATTGTTATTTATTTATGTTTAAGTTTAATCACTTTAATTGTTTGTTAAAGACATCAGATAATTTTCGTTTCTTTTGAATATATACATTAGCCATTTAGTTTTCTTTTTCTTTTTAGTCTTCTAACTTTTACCTTTAAATATTGGTTGGTCATCTCTATCGTTGATATTAATTTAATCAAGAAATTCTTCAATGTTTTATTGGATATTACATTCTTAAATTTGATTTGTTTTGTTTTTATATTGCTAAAACGATTTACATACGTTATATAATAGATATGGCCAATGAAAAATCTATCCGTCGGGTTTAGAGGCCTCCCTATTTAAAATAAGGAAATCTAATTTAAGTTCATCTATGTTTATTTGTTAAATTGGCCAATGGAAAATCTATCCATCGGGTTTAGAGGCCTTTCCCTATTTAAAAAGACGGAAATCTAATTTAAGTTCATCTATGTTTATTTGTTAAATTGGCCAATGGAAAATCTATCCATCGGGTTTAGAGGCCTTTCCCTATTTAAAAGACGGAAATCTAATTTAAATTCATCTATGTTTATTTGTTAAATTGGCCAATGGAAAATCTAACCATCGGATTTAGAGGCCTTTTCCTATTTAAAAAGACGGAAATCTAATTTAAGTTCATATATGTTTATTTGTTAAATTGGCCAATGGAAAATCTATCCATCGGGTTTAGAGGCCTTTCCTATTTAAAAAGACGGAAATCTAATTTTAAGTTCATATATGTTTATTTGTTAAATTGACCAATGAAAAATCTATCCATCGGGTTTAGAGGCCTTTCCATTTTAAGAGACGGAAATCTATTTAAGTTCATTATGTTTATTTGTTAAATTGGCCGATAAAGAAATTACTGTCGATTTCCAAGGCCTCCAATGTTAATAAGACGGATTTTTATTTTTAAGTTATTATTTCATATATTCAATTTTATTCATATTTATTTATTACTAACACTTTTACTAAGTGTGTTTACAGGTACCCCGGAGTTGCTTTCCATTGAACTTATTCGAATTAAGTTCGAATTATACTCTTTATTCAATATTTTGTATATATTTTAGGCCGTTTCTTATATTTTCTTATTTTATTATTTGTGTATATTACATGTTTATTATATTTGTACATTATTTTATTTTTCTCCTCAATTTGAAAAAATGAACTCAGTCGGGAACCACATTTGTGGATTTCGAAGGATGCCTAACCCCTTCCCTTCGGAATAATTTGAACCCCTTACCTAGAATCAAATTGGTTTCGTAGATCACATAATGGTTTTCCTAGTTTTTTCCTAAAATTAGGTGGCGACTCTTTTTAAAATTCGTTTATTTTTAAAACCCTTTTAAAATTGAATCAATTCTTCTTATTTTTTGAATTGCCGCGACGTTTTTCCCTATTTGAATAGAGTGGGGATGTAAACAGAATGGCGACTCTGCTGGGGACCTTTAGAGGTTTTAACCAATATGAAATTATTTTTTTTCAAATTAAGGAAATTTTTGTTTTATTATTATGTTATACCTTATATTTTTATAGTTTGCTGATTATTTGTATATTGTATTTATTCATTATTTATTTTATTGTGTGTATATTATCATTGCATTCATGGCATAATATTTTTCGTCAAACGACAATTATTTCATTTCCACTAAAGGACGATTATGCGGGTTCACAGTCGTTCATTAACCAAAATTTTCTCGGGGCACCTTGACTAGTGTAGTTGGCTACTTGATAGTCAACGATCGTTAACTGTCCCAGCCCAAGTAGTCCGTTTGGGTTACCTTTTCCACTCTAAATACAACCCACTCCTAATACACTAGCGTAGAGCCGAGCCAAATCCAAATTTAAGCATCAGCCTAAGATGACCCAACAACCAAGGCGTGTTGAGTCCATTAGAAAGACCACCTTGAGTCCATAATGGCCTCTAGCCTAAAAGGACGATCATAATTGTGTGTAATTTGAAGGATGTATACGTCGTTTGACAAACCATTGTCCATCTGAGTAAAAAGGTTATTCAATAGTTTACTTTTGTCAAATTCGGGTTTTCAGAAACTATCATTCCATCCAAAAGTGTTGGCAATTGGAGATGACAAGAATTTCAAGAGGAAGACCCTTCCGCAAAGGCTTAGAATAGGATGGTGCCCCTACGTGGGATTGAATATTTGTAATTTTTTCCTTCTTTCTTTTTTCCCTAACTTCATAATTATATTTCATTCATTCATAAAATTGTACTAAGTGTTTTGGGGGACAATGGAAAGTTGTCAAATGGCGTAATACATCCTTCAAATCGATAGGCCTATCCTAGGCATAAAAGAGTCACATATTTGTATAGGACGCACAATAATTGTTTGTATGCTATATGATATGTTTCAGTTTGTTGTTAATTATAACAGTGTTTATGTGTTTAATTCATTATTTGTGTGATATTATGCATTATCCATTATGAACAAGAACTAACACTCTTACCTTTTGAGTTGTTCTTCTTCAAAGCGAAATGTTGATTTATGTCCGAATTCAGAAATCATTATTTGTCCGAAGTTGCAAGAGACAAGAGGATTAGCGAAATTAGAGTCCTTGCATTTCTCAATTATATCAAGTCAAAACGATAAATTAGGGGAGTATTTGACTATGAGGTGGAACCCACTTATTTTTATTATTATTTTGCATGACGGTCCTGCTCTCACATATTTCTCATATTTTTGTAGGAATACCATCCCCGACATCAGTCGGGGATGGTCATAACAATGTCTGGATCTCATAAAAATTGGGAGGAGACAGTTTCAAGAAAACATCCAAAAAGAGTATACGTAGAAATTACTGTGGGAATTCGCAGGTTATATTCAAAAGACAGTATAAAGATTGACGATTAAGAGACTATAAAACATATTGGTGCGGAAAAATGGGGGTCAAAAACACTTCATGACTACAAATTTTAGTGGCGCTAGACTATGGAAATTCCTTTGAGTTTGTCTAAAACTTTAAATTATTATACGCCTTATCTGAACGAACTACGCGTACCTGATTCTCATTTTAATGAGATACGTAGGCAACCCTTCTTGGGTTCGGTATTATCTTCTTAAACAAAAAATAATAAATAAAATAGTTTGTGCATATTTTCCAAGTCATATCTGCACGAACTACGCGTACCTGATTCTCATTTTAATGAGATACGTAGGCAACCCTTCTAGGGTTCGGTATTATCTTCTCCAAAAATAAAATAAAATAGTTTGTTAATATTTTCCAAGTCATATCTGCATGAACTACGCACACCTAATTCTCATCTTAATGAGATACGTAGGCAGCCCTTCTCGGGTTCGGTAATCATTCTTTCAAAAAAAAAAATTACTTGTACATACTGTAAGAGTCATGTCTTCACCTCGGTCGGGACCTATGTAGTTAAGAGAATGTACATATATTTCATATGATGGAAAAGACTGACTTTGCGATAAACTATAGATTCTCGTGGTACCTCTTATCTGTACTTTTGTGATGCTTGAAAATTATCTTGCATGCAATCAAGATAAGAATAAAACTAACCTTATGTTTCATGTGCATTGTGTGGTGAGCTTTTGATCAAAGTTCAATTGTGTTACACTGTTGATCTAGAACTTGACCTGAATGTTTTTCGAGGCAAAATCCTGAGTAATGTTTGGTTTGAGAAAGGATTGTAGGCCTTTTTTGACCCGATTGTGCCTTTCAAAGCCTACCAAATTACATTAATCCCTAGTTTTCCCACTTTGAGCCTGAAACCTTTCTTTGGACAACCACATTTAACCACTACCCTTTTAAGTGCTTACAAGCACTATCCTCTCTTGGCCCAACCTTCTTGAGTGCACAAGAATGTGCAAATTATAAGAGAAGATCCATGTTTGAAATTTCCGAAAGCAAAGATATCGAGTCTCCCAAGTCAAAAAACAAAAGACTTCTAGAGAAAAAATAAAGGAAGAAAGAAAAGGTGAAAGAAATAAAGAAAGACAAAAATACCCTTACAAGGTCAATGAAAGGTGGGAAGGAAAATACTCCAACAAAAGGAGAAAATTTATAAGAAAGGAGTGAAATAAAAGAAAAGCTCCAAGAAATAAGGACTCAAAAGAAGTCAAAACAAAGAGGGTAAAAAAAAAAAGAGAAGAATGGAAAAGCTCCAAAAAATGAGAACTCAAAAGAAGTCGAAACAAAGGAAGAAAAAAGAAGAAGAAGGAAAAAGTGTCAAAAATGAGAATTCAAAAGAAGTTGAAAGGGGGAAAAACAATGAAGAGGATATAACGCAAAGGCGTACCAATCATTAAGAGCACAAATTCTGTGTGACACTCAAGGAGGAATTAAGTCACTTTTATCCCAAATAAATATCCTACCCATCCCTAAGCCTACGTTATAAGCCAATGACAAGCCCTACATGATCTCATTCTAAATATTCTCACATTAGTGGAGATTTACATAAGGGTCAAGCATATGGTATCACAGTTGTGTGCATTGAATATTTTGTGAGTGTGAGTGCACTTTGAAAAATGTCCTATAATCAAATGTTTCAAATATGTGTGAAAAAAGACTAGCCTTTGTCGTGAGGGCACTTGAAACATGAGGATTGATACAATTCAAAACCTTTGTTTGAAGCAAGATAAACGGATCATGTTGATCCTTAAGTATATTGGAGGTACCACTTGAAGCTGTAGGAATTACCTTAAATTCAATCTTAAAAAAAAAAAGGGAATGAGAGATTTACTTGCAATCTTAACTGTTGGTACCAATTATAGTGAAGTTTGACTATCTCATCACATTCTTTATTTTTCAAAAAAAGAAAAGAAAAAGTGAGCAAACACTCATTCTTTAATATTTTAAAACCTTTTTAAAAATCTTTCAATTTTTAAAAAAAAAAAAAAAAGAAATTGCCTTTTGAGTTGTTCATTTAAAAAGTGTCATCGGGTTAATCTTGTATGTGTAAGACGCTATTTACTTCATTGGGTTGTCCATCCCAAAAATGTGATATATCTTGTCTTTAGGCTTTGAATATAGCAAGGAATACCATTTTCATATTTCATCATGTTCATATTGTGCATTTTCTACTAATAATCTTTCAGATTCTTTGCAGTACTCATCAGCCACAAGATTGGAACTACATTTGACCTGATTCCTGCCTCAACAGGATATGTAGGCGCCACGACGGCTCGATCATATACCCAGTGTGATTATTATTTCTCCTTACAATAAAACTGGGATAGAATTTTTGAAAATATCTCAAAAATTCCCAATAAAGGTGTTATCGCCAACAAGTCAAGATTGAAGATCATTTTGAGATTTGTCAAAAATTCTAACTGGGACAGAATTTTTGAGGAAGACCTCAAAATTCTGATAAGTACTGCGAGAAGCTTGATAGCAACTACAAAGATCATTTAGCGCTTGAAGCTCAACGTCAATGTGCAAATCTTCAGCGTCGTGATGGCAAGCCAGCAGCTCCTCGTACAAATCCTTAATAAAACTTGAGTCACGACAAACATAAAAGGGTCAAGACTAAAATGTTGATTGCTCACATGTGTTAAAGTTGTCAGGCTTTTGTACATATTCGCTTTTAAAGAATCTTTNACCACGAAGCTGCAAGCTCCGCGCTCCAAACGGAATAGCAATGACACCGTCAAGCTCATCTCTGAAGAACCACCATGGTGTTAAGAAAGAGTTCAGATCTTCATTCGCGAGATCCAACCGACCCAAACAACACTTATTTCCAGTTAACAGTCAAGAATAACATAGCCAAACAATCACACACCGAAGAACATTAACAAACTCCATCTTCAATAACGGTAAATATTTAGATCTAGTTTGTTTGTTTTTTATTTTTAAAATTTTTTTTTGTGCTTGGACTAATACTATGCACATTATCTTCTCATTTTTAATCGTCTTGTATTTTGATTTTGAAGCAACCGTATTTTTGTCAATCCTTCATTGTTATTCATCTTCTGTAGCTTGTTATGATAGGTTTTTTTAGTTTATTTCTTGTATGTTTATTTATTCATATTAATTGTTGCAGATGTTTTTATTATTAATTATTATTATTATTATTATTATTTTATTTTTTGTTTATTTATTTTTATGCTTCTAAAATGTTTTCAGCAACTTCATTAATATTATTTTTATCTAGTTATGATTGTTACATGATTATTATTATAGTTTTGTTGTTTGTTACCATTTAAATATTTATATAGAATTTATTCCTTCTTTGATTTTTTTCATGTATAATTGTGGTGGTGTGTTTGTTAATTTTTATTATTATTATTATTATTATTATTTGTTAATTTTTGATTCCACTATTTCTATGGTTTCTTTCTAATTGTGATTGTTTATTGTTATTTATTTATGTTTAAGTTAAATCACTTTAATTGTTTGTTAAAGACATCAGATAATTTTCGTTTCTTTTGAATATATTCCATTAGCCATTTAGTTTTCTTTTTCTTTTTAGTCTTCTAACTTTTACCTTTAAATATTGGTTGGTCATCTCTATCGTTGATATTAATTTAATCAAGAAATTCTTCAATGTTTTATTGGATATTACATTCTTAAATTTGATTTGTTTTGTTTTTATATTGCTAAAACGATTTACATACGTTATATAATAAATATGGCCAATGAAAAATCTATCCGTCGGGTTTAGAGGCCTCCCTATTTAAAAGAAGGAAATCTAATTTAAGTTCATCTATGTTTATTTGTTAAATTGTCCAATGGAAAATCTATCCATCGGGTTTAGAGGCCTTTTCCTATTTAAAAAAACGAAAATCTAATTTAAGTTCATCTATGTTTATTTGTTAAATTTGTCAATGGAAAATCTATCCATCGGGTTTAGAGGCCTTTCCCTATTTAAAAGACGGAAATCTAATTTAAGTTCATCTATGTTTATTTGTTAAATTGGCCAATGGAAAATCTATCCATCGGGTTTAGAGGTCTTTCTCTATTTAAAAATACGGAAATCTAATTTAAGTTCATATAAGTTTATTTGTTAAATTGGCCAATGGAAAATCTATCCATCGGGTTTAGAGGCCTTTCCCTATTTAAAAAGACGGAAATCTAATTTAAGTTCATATATGTTTATTTGTTAAATTGGCCAATGAAAAATATATCCATCGGGTTTTGAGGCCTTTCCATTTTAAGAGACGGAAATCTATTTAAGTTCATATATGTTTATTTGTTAAATTGGCCGATGAAGAAATTACCGTCGATTTCCAAGGCCTCCAATGTTAATAAGACGGATTTTTATTTTTAAGTTATTATTTCATATATTCAATTTTATTCATATTTATTTATTACTAACACTTTAACTAAGTGTGTTTACAGGTACCCCGGAGTTGCTTTCCATTGAACTTATTCGAATTAAGTTCGAATTATACTCTTTATTCAATATTTTGTATATATTACGTTAGGCAAACTTTAGGCCGTTTCTTATATTTTCTTATTTTATTATTTGTGTATATTACATGTTTATTATATTTGTACATTATTTTATTTTTCTCCTCAATTTGAAAAAATGAACTCAGTCGAGAACCACATTTGTGGATTCCGAAGGATGCCTAACCACTTCCCTTCGGAATAATTTGAACCCCTTACCTAGAATCAAATTGGTTTCGTAGATCACATAATGGTTTTTCTAGGTTTTTCCTAAAATTAGGTGGCGACTCTTTTTAAATTTCGTTTTTTTTTAAAACCCTTTTAAAATTGAATCAATTCTTCTTATTTTTTGAGTTGCCGCGACGTTTTGCCTTATTTGAATAGAGTGGGGATGTAAACAAGAGGTACACCGATTGGCTATGTTAGGTGTACGGCTGGTAGATACACCGAGTTGGGGATGTTGCCTATGAACTGAAATTACCAAATGACTTGGCTTCTGTTCATCTAGTGTTTCACGTTTCGATGCTTAAAAGGTGTCTAGGCGATCCAGCATCCATTCTACATGTTGAGGGGTTAGGAGTCGATGACAACCTTTCTTACGAAGAGGTTCCAGTTGAAATTTTAGATCGCCTAGTGAAGCGGCTGAGGAACATGGAGGTTGCCACCATAAAGGTATTATGGAGGAACCACCTTGTTGAGGGAGCAACATGGGAGGCCGAGGCCGAGGCCGATATGAGATCACGTTACCCTCACTTGTTCAGTTCTTGAGGTTAGATATACTCTTCCTAAGTCTGATTTTGTTTAGGAAACTCTAAATTTTAGTGCATTAGTCGTCTTTGGTGTTTTAAGTCCATAACTGTGTGTTTTATACTGGCACTATATGAGTTTAAATGAGTTCATGCTTGCATTCATGTTACTATTTTCGTATAGCGTTTACGTGATTTTGTGTTGCATGAGTTGTGATGTGCATTGAGTTAATGTGAGATTGAGAAGGAAGTTCCTCAATCGCAGAGATGAAGCTTCAGATAAGCTTTGAGTGATGTGCATCATCAAGGGTAAGTTGTGAATCAGATATTCACAAAGAGTAAAGTTTCAAGTATGTTAATGTGTTTTTCAAAAATACCCTCTTTGATTCAAAATGATGTGTAGTGTCATTCGCGGACGAATGTTCCTAAGGGGGGGATAATGTCACATTCCTGAAAATGTACTTGTCTAGTGAAGAGCCTATTAGGTTTAAGAATATGTATATACATAGACATCCCCATTGTCCAGTATTGAGTAATATTGATATTAGAGAATATTGGCTTAATGGTGTTAGTCAATTTCTATGTACACACAAGTAACTTAAAATACAATCCAAGCTTGTTTAGAAATGGTACCTGCAATGAAGACCCTAAGCTAAAATAACTATATTCTTCACATACACTCACTAGGTACTAGGCATCCAAGTATCAAGCCTACGTACCATAGCACATAATCATTTAAAATGATAATGTAGATTAATAAGTGCCCAAGGACATAGTGAGGTTCCTTGGACAAGGAGTGAACTTTCTAGAATGCAAGGTTAGGAAAGTACACGGCAACACATGTGCTACCGGCCGAGAGATCAAGCCAACCGATTCGGTTAGAGCGGTTAGAGGATAGGCGCGCTTCGGGTCAAGCCACGTGGGGACAAGCTTGCTAACCGGTCCTAGGCTCTAACTAACTCACCTAACTAGCTAACTAACGTAGGACTAACTAAAATGAACTAACTAGTGCACTCAACAACCTAAGACCTAACCGGGTGACACTAGCCGATTAACTAACTAAAGAAACATCCTAGTACCTAACCTAGGATGGTCCAAATGGGTTAGTTATGGTCCAAACGACTTAGGGGTACTTTAGTAATTTCCCTAGGTCACTTAATTAATTAAATTAGCAACTTAATAATTAATTTAAATGGTCAAAACCAAGACTCTTAAGAAAAATTTCAGAATTTGGTTGAGTCAAATGTTCTCCTATTTTTAGTTAATTTAGGAGGGGCATTTTGGTAATTAGATAATTGAGTTATTTAACTAGGTTAATTAGTTTAAGTTGAATTAGTCATATTCAGTTCCTAAGACTTTGACTCACGTTTAACCAGTAAACCCTACGACTGAAAAACAGTGAGCAAAACGTAAGAAATACTCTCGGTTCTCCTTAGGAGATTCAAGGCAGTTCTTCAAGGTTTTCGTCCAAAGTACAAAGTGATCTTCGTAGATTCAATTCTACAGTAAGATATGGGTTTTCTCTCTTTGCTTCCTTTCTCCAATAGGCTTTTCAACGTTTTTGAATTCAAGAAATCGAAACTAGGGTTGTTCCCAATAATCGAATGTTCATATCCCTAGTTCTCCCTATTTCCAATTCTTGTAGTATGTATAATGTAAATCTCGAGCATGTTGTTTGTATGTGGTTCTAACTAATTATGATGTGTATGTTTCTGTGATTTATAATGTCGAGAGACCTATATGTTAGATCCTTACGATTAGGGTATTATTTACATGAGATAATAAATGTTGTAATGCCTACTTGTGTTCGAGAAGATGAAATTGTTATAAGTGGTTCATTGAATTGTTTTATAGGCTAACAAAGGTTAAAAGTTCGCTTGTTTAACATGATGAGATTACTATAATGTATTCATGGGATTAATTGACTAGGCTAGTGATAATCTCAAAGTTTGATTTATCCCAACAAATTGGCTAGCAAAACTATGTCCAAAATATTATTTCCAAAAATATGAACTCATAACATAGGGTATGCCAATCATTGGGACAAGTCCCAACATACCCTATCTAAATGAACATTGTGAACATAATAGCATATTGAGTAAGTCATTATAACCTTCATAAAGAATGCTACAAGACTATCAATTAATGTTGAACAAGATAAGGTGAGTAAAGAAATAACTAAAAGCTTAAGTTATGAAATTGACCTAATATAGGGTGTTAAAGAAAGTGAGACAAGTCTCACATACGCCAAAGCAATTACGTCATAAATACTCACATAAGAGGGTGTTAGAAACTGTGAGACAAGTCTCACTCGCACCATGATGATAATGAAAGATTTAAGTTCACATTCATCAAGTATAGAAAGGGATGACCAGTCATCCAATGAGTTAAGTATACCTCATACTAGAAGCCAGCTTCCATAATGTTTGAGTCAACTCTAAAAGTGGTAAAGTATAATAAATCTGATCATAAGCACCGATAGACTAGCAATGAGCTTGTGCCAGCACATGTAAGCCTCATGAGACGAGATCACCACCAAGGTGGATCAGGGTCTCCGAAGTCTCCTAGTCTTTGAACTATGTTGCCAGCATAGGGACTACCTAGTGGATGATTTCACCTAAGAATGCTAGGTAGTATTCGGTTTCACTTTGGCCGGTGAAACCACCTCTTTTCAGTGTGGGGAAGACACTGGATTTCATGTTTAGCTTACATGATCTATGTCGGTTAAATGATCAAGAAAGTATTCAGTTCACTTTAGCCGTGAACCATCTCTTCGGTGTGGGGAACACACTGACTTTGGTTTCACTTTAGCCGACGAACCACCTCTTTTCAGTGTGGGGAAGAAACTGGATTTGACTTCACTTTAATCGGTGAACCACCTCTTTTTGGTGTGGGGAAGACACTGAATTTGGTTTTACCTTAGCCGGTGAACCACCTCTTTTCGATGTGGGGAAGACATTGGATTTCATGTAAGCTCACATGATCTATATCAGTTCATGCTAAAGATTTCTTTAAGAAAGTAAGAAAGAACGAAAGTAGCATGTTCAAAGTAAACACAGATCAAAGAAGAAGAAATGTAAGTTCAAAGTGAACTAAGTAAGCAAGAGCTTAAGAATGTCAAATCATCAATGTTTGATAAGAATGAAGTTTTAAAAAGTTATGGGTTTATGCTAATATTGGAGTATGAATATGTGCCCAAGATCTATATATTATGCAAATAAGCAAAGAATGTTCATAGCCAATAAAGATTGGCTTATAAATACATTCATGCCCAATTTAAGTATGGTAGCCAAATCATTTCCTTAGTCTTTTGGGTTACTTACATTGATTCATTATAGGTATTGGACTATAATGAATCATTGAACTTGTAAGTAAAACATAGGATCAAAGGAGATCATTGAACTACACAACAAAAAGAAAAAAATACTGAAAAATAAACTAAGGCTGGAAACGTGAGCTCTCGGCCTAAGGGAGCAAAATTATTAAGTTTTGTTTGAGTTGTTCTAAAATTATGTTCATGATTCCAAGGTCTTATGTTCATATAGAAAATGAGTTGTGTGCTTTAAATGCATGAAAACATGTCATATTCATAGCATGATTCTCAAATAACGAATTAGGAAAGTGTAGTGAAGTACTTTCCAGAAACGGCATGTTGCTATAGGAAGAGCTTTCCTTGATCATGCATAGTCCTTATGTGTTTATGTGCATACACCCATACTTAGTACAAGTGTGTACTAACCCCATATACTATTACTATTTTTGTAGGTGCAGGTTCATAAGAAGATCGAAGGTTCGTTGAAGCAGTTTGGATTAGCGATCTCCAGATTTTTGTAGGTCCCCTTAAGTTCGAGGATGCCTACGTTTATTATTCTAGCTTTAGTACGCTAGACATAGCTAGTGGATGTTGTACCTAGCGTTTCATTTCAAATTTGTTCAAGCGTTGTATTAAGGCCGATTTGGCAAACTATTATTATATTATGATTCATCATTTAATTATTTAATCTGTTGATAGATGGTTTTTTAGTTTGATCTTAATAGAATATCACTCTTATGCACTATTTATATGAAGTCTGAGTACACTTCAATAAGTATTAAGAAGTTTTAAAGTTTCCACATATTTAACTGTATGATTGTGATGAAAGCTAATAAGAGGCTTGTTTGCGACCTCTGAGAGGTTAACGACGCCGGTCTCATCTGGGTCTAGATTCTGGGTGTGACATAAAGTATGTGTGTGTCTAATTTTTGTAGGCTTGTATCCCTCACTTGATACATGTAGAATCTGAGTATGAATTCTTGACTTAGTATGCTAAAGCTTCTTAGTCATGTATGTATGATTGACATATGACCTTGAACATAGTTAAGAAGGTCGTTTATGTTTAACCTTCAACCTAAATGGAAGGTTATGATATCCTTGAAGTTCAAAGTCATAATGTTATCCTTCTTGTGTGAATGGTGGACTTAAGGTTGTTTGGCTGGAACCGCATGAAATCATCCTTAGGATAGTCATTAAGCTATCCTCTTAACCATTGTAGGCTGCCCTAGTGGACCCTCTTTGGTAAGGTGTAATATGACTTGGTTATGAACAAGATATCATACCTCTTCATATGCTCCTTTATTGAAATAATCTATGAGACCAAAGGTAGCACTGAGTGCGTATACTTGGGAAGTTTCTCTAACTAAGATGACATTAGAGAACAAAGAAACCCTCGATATTCCTTAACCATGTGCTTACATGGGATGTGTCCTAGTTCTACTATTTGCAAGTAGAACACCTTCCATAGGAGTAGGGTTTCATGAATCCTGATTACATGCATAGCTAGTATAGTCTTTGGCAATTATTTCCTATTCTCATGTCACATTCGGAGCGCACACCCCGGATTCAGATCGGCGTTTTCATCCTCTTAGAGGACTCAGACAATCTCTTAGCATTCGTCATAACATGTGATCAGTAAAATTGCGGAAAATTTAGAACTTTTACATGATATTGAAGTATACTTAGACTTCTTACTTAGAATTCATAATAGCATACGATATTCTAAAAACTTGTCTCACATATATTAAGACCATCTAAAGAGTGCAAATCTAGACTTATCCAATAGATAGTCAACATGCCATATAGCCCTTAATACAAAAAAATCCAAAGAACATAAATGGAAATCGAATAATCTTAAATTCTACTAATGTCTTCATAAGCTAGAATAATGAAAGATAGCATCCCCGAACATTAGGACCTACCAAGACTTGGAGAAAGAGGTCCAAGCTTCTTCAAATCGACCTCTTCAATTGTCGGAACCTACAGTTGTAGTAATATAAAGTAATGGGGTTAGTACGCCACTTGTACTAATTATGGGTATATGCACATAACAAATAAGGACATGCATGAAAATGATCATTCATCATCTCTTTAGAAAACATGCTAAGTCATATGAAAGTCTTCAATGCACATACCATATAACATATACAATTTAAGGATTCCATCACGTAAAGCATGATCATAATCAAAGACATATTCTCATAGAGTCATGTTAACATTTCATATTCAATAGATCATATAAACATAATATACAAAACACTTACCAATGATCCCATTCCCAATATACAAGTGCAATGGTCATGTGAAGCCCCATAACCCCAAACAACCAAGTAGATAAGATAGAAGACCATTAGTAAAGCCTTGCCTCATGTAACTAGTAACATAAGTAGTCATCACTTCGTATAGAAATATAACCCAATAACATATTCATCATAATGACCAACATTCATATAGGAGTAACATCTTATATCATAAACATATATCTTTCATGTTATTATATTACATAAGAACAATCTCCTAGGACTTCCCTTAGAACCAACTTGTGCAATGTCTAGGTAGAGTCCCATACCCCTACCTATGTTAAGTAGACTCCTCAAGTCACCCTAGTCAATGTTCATTTACTTGTATTTCATAAAACCTAACATTACATAGCTTTCTAGGTGAGCTAAACATGGAATCTGGTGTCATAAAACACCACATCGAAATAAGGTGGTCTACAGGCCAAAGTACAACCTAACATTACATAGCTTTCTAGGTGGATCCACTAGCTAGTATCCTATGGTGGCAACATAGTTCAAGAACTAGGAGATGTATTAGATACCAATAGTTCCACATTACATGGCAGCCTAAATCTCATGAGAGTCATTGTGAACCTATATTCTACCTAGGGAAGGGACACCTCTCATATCTAGTTCATCGGTGCTTAGCTTAAGTCCCTTTCTTGAATAACCTTTAAGTTATCTTTTATCATACACTTATCATAGGTCTTAGGATACTAACTCTTGTATAAACATGATCATGATCTCTTTTATATTAGATGATAATTTCGTTTCATCGTAACCTTTTGTTGTTGAGATTAACATAGCATAATCATCTTGTGTAAAGCTTACAAGAGAACATCATGAATTGCATTTTTTGTATTCTTATCACGATCTCACAAATAACATGTTCATAGCCCAACATATACATATAGCAACGTCATACA
Organism: Solanum lycopersicoides; assembly: GCA_022817965.1. Lineage (NCBI taxonomy): Eukaryota > Viridiplantae > Streptophyta > Magnoliopsida > Solanales > Solanaceae > Solanum > Solanum lycopersicoides. Next base: position 19,491 of record JAJJBR010002044.1, read on the forward strand.
TACTTTCATAACATAGCATGATGACTTATAAACTAACAAAAACATTGTAGGGTAATCACAACTTTAGAAGACTTACCTCTTGCTTCCAAGAACCTATTTCAAGAGCTTACGTTCAACTTATAACATTCACAACCATACTTAATGAAATACTCAATAGCATAATCAAGAATAACTCATCAAATCATATACAAGATCAATGCATAATGTAGGATAAGGGAAAGGGTCATTTAAGAATTCATTCTAGTCTTAATTTCCAATCCGTACATTTTTCGTGTCATCAAAAAGTGGGTATAACCCATTCGAAACCATAAAATTGATAATACACATGCTTCACACGAAATTCTATCATTACAAGTCAAAGACTCAACAATACATGCATAATTAACCATAGAAAACAATTGCTTTTCATAAAAAATCATAAATCTGGAATTATGATGTTATAGAGTAAAATCCCTAAAATTGAGTGTCTTGAAAACTTATCTTTGAATGGAACTCTTGGGTAAAGTAATCCCAATAGTGAAAAACCCATACCTTATAGATGAATCATCCATGAATTTGGATGAAGAACTTGAAGTCTTCGTCTTCTTCCTTAAGCTCTTCTTGTTCTTCAATGGACTTTAGGAAAGAGACTGTTTCTTGAGAGATGAGAGAAAACTTGTTTGATTTGATTTGGAACGTGTAAAATTGGTCTAAAACTGACCTAATATCAATATATAGTCGTCCTATGAATTACCCAAAAGACCCTCCACTTAAATGGGTCTTTTTAATAAGTTAAATTACCAAAAATACGACTTTAACGATTATGGGAAGTAGTTGCGCGTCGCCGGGCCAAATCCCATCATTTTTATTTAATTTTGAGTAGAGGCAGTGAAATGCGTGTCATACTCGTGTCTCGAGGCTGCCTCTCAAATCTTGAGGTAGAACACCTCGTGTCCAGCTCGCGTCGCGCACCACACCTCCAAATCTTTCCTGCTCGCAGGCTGCCAGGCAGCCTGCCCACGCATGTTTGGGTCCTCCCCAAGGACCCTTCGGGTGGTCCTTGGGGTGTCGTTACTAGATGTTTGGACCTTTTGTACTACATACTACCTATCCAAGGTCTCATTACATGTTTTGGACTTTGTTTGACACCTCTAAACCATCACCAAACTTAGGGACGTCAACTAGTTCAAATTAGCTAGTTTCCGGATGTCAAGGTCTTTCTTTGTCGTTTTGGCTCTAACATTTTCCAATTGAGTTTTTTACATTAATATATGTCTGGAAAAATCATTTTAGGCATTATTAAATATATTAATCTCTATTCTAAGTCATGGCATTTCCGGAGTATTACGTTATCCCCCCCTTAGGAAACATTCGTCCCCGAATGACGTTGCAATCTTTTGGAGGTAAGAATAGACTCAATACTAGCAGCCTAACCAACCAACAACAAAAAATCATAATGAGTCACATCACGTAGGATTATATAACAACTCCATACAACACATACCATAGCATTACACATAGCACTCAATACATGATACACAAACTATAAGAGCTACATATTTCATAACACATAGTGAGGAATTTCCTTCTCAACCTTATCATTAGCTCAAAATGCATCAAAGAGTTACCATGCTATCAATATTCTCAAGATAACAACAAAACAACAAAATCTCAAGAAAACATATGCATACAAGTTTCACATAAGTGCAAGAATAGAGTATGAAAACATCTTCTTAAAGCTCTAGTAGGTACTATCTTTTACCAAAATATGCACCTATTTAGGAAACAAGTTAATTTTCATGATTATGCATTACGTTTTCTATTAAGAGGAATATCTAACCTTAAGGAGTAAATAGATGAGGGTAACAGGACTTCATGTCGACTTCAGCTTCCCATGTTGCACCCGCAACAAGATGGTTCCTCCATAGAACTTTTACAGAGGCAACCTCTTTGTTTCTCAACTTCTTGACTTGGCGATCTAGGATATCAATCGGAACCTCTTCATAGGAGAGGTTCTCATCTACTCCTAAACCTTCAATAGACAGAATAGACACCGGGTCACCTATGCATTTCTTGAGCATAGAAACATGAAACACTGGATGAACCAAAGCTAGTTCACTAGGTAGTTTCAACTCATAGGCAACCTTTCCAATATGTTGTAAAACCTCATAACGACCAACATACCGGGTACTTAACTTCCCCTTTCTACCGAATCTCATCACCCCTTTCATACGTGAAATCTTCAAGTAGACATGATCACCTATTTCAAACTCAAGATCTCTTCTTCTATTGTCGGCATAAGATTTTTACCGACTATAGGCTGTGTTCAATCTATCTCTTATGATTCAAACCTTCTCTATAGCCTCATAGATAATATCTGGACCAAAGAGTGAGGACTCACCAACCTCAAATCATCCAACCGGAGATCTACACCTTCTACTATATAGAGCTTCAAAAGGTGTCATGGAGATGCTCGAATGATAACTATTGTTGTAAGAGAACTCAATCAAAGGTAAGTGATCATCCCAACTTCCCTTGAAATCAATGACACATGCTCTCAACATGTCTACAAGGGCTTGAATGGTACGTTCCGCTTGACCATCCGTCTGGAGATGAAAAGCGGTACTAAGTTTCACTTGAGTACCTAAACCCTTCTGAAAAGCCTTCCCAAAAAGAGAAGTGAATTGGGTACCTCTATCTGAAATGCACAAAGAAAACCGATGAAGACTCACAATCTCATTAATGTAGATTTTTGCATAATCTTCGACAATATAAGTAGACTTAACAAGAATAAAATGGAAAGATTTAGTCAACCTGTCCACAATAACCCATATAGAATAGTTTTGCTTTCGGGTTCAAGAAAACCCATCAACAAAGTCCATATTGATGGCTCACACTTCCATGTAGGAACATCCATGAATTGGGTTAAACCACCAGGTTTTAGATGCTCATCTTTAACTTGTTGGCAGTTTGGACACCTAGCAACAAACTCTGCTATGTCCCTCTTTAAACCATCCTACCAATAGACCTCCCTAAGGTCATGATACATTTTTGTGGCACCCGGATGTATAGAATAACGAGAATCGTGGGCTTTTTCTAGAATATTATTTCTCAAACCCTCAACATCGGGTACACATAATCTCCCTTGGTACCTAAGAACACCATCCCCCGCCCCTTGGGAGAATGACTCATTGAGCTTAATTTCACCTCAACCACTAATGATGAGTCTGAGTTATGATGGACCATGAACCACCAATTGGGGAATATTCTAACTGCACACCTAAGCAGCCAACCTATGAACATCTTTCATAAGTTCTTTCTTCACTTCTTCCACACGAGACACACTACCCATAGTCATACGACTCAAATCATCCACAACCACATTGGCTTTGCCGGGGTGGTAAAGGACACTCATTTCATAATCCTTCAACAATTCTAACCATCTTCTCTGTCGGAGGTTCAACTCCTTTTGTGTAAACACATATTGAAGACTCTTATGGTCAGTAAACACATCAACATCCACACCATACAAATAATACCTCCATATTTTTAAGGCAAAAACTATAGCGGCTAACTCAAGATCATGAGTTGGGTAGTTCTTCTCATGAACTTTGAGTTGCCTAGAAGCATAAACTATCATCTTACCATGCTGCATGAGGAAATATCCCAAGCCCACTTGACAAGCATCACAATACACCATAAAGCCTTCATTAACCTCCGATAAGGTCAACACCGGAGCGGAGGTAAGCTTATCTTTCAACTCTTGAAAACCTTTTTCACAAGCTTCTGACCACTCAAACTTCACCTTCTTTTGGGTCAAAGATGTCAAAGGAGAAGCAATGTACGAAAATCCATCAACAAATCTTCTATAATAGCCGGCTAGACCCAAGAAACTCCTTATGTCTGTGGGATTCAAAGGACAAGGCCAATTTCTGACCGCATCCGTCTTCTTCGGATCAACCTCTACACCATTACCAGATATAATATGGCCAAGAAAAGCAACCGACCTCAACCAAAATTCATACTTTCTAAAATTGGCATAAAGTTGGTGTTCCTTGAGGACTTGCAAGGCTAACGTCAAGTGACTCTCATGCTTATCTTCAGTTTTGGAGTATATCAAAATATCATTAATGAACACAATCACAAAAGAGTAGAGGTAATCTCAGAAAACTCTATTCATTAGGTCCATAAACACCGCCGATGCATTTTTTAACCCAAAATACATAAATAGGAATTCATAGTGACCATATCTAGTTAGAAAAGCGTTTTTAGGAACATCTTCACCTCTCACCCTAAGTTGGTGATATCCCGACCTTAAGTCAATCTTGGAAAAGTAGCTAGCACCTTGGAGTTGATTAAATAGATCATCAATCCTAGGGAGAGGATACTTGTTCTTTATGGTGACCATATTAAGTTGGCGATAATCAATGCACATTCTAAGGGACCCATCCTTCTTCTTACCAAATAAGACCGGAGCACCCCATGGAGAAATAATAGGTTGAATGAAACCCTTGTCTAGTAAATCCTTGAGTTGGAGCTTCAACTCTTTCAATTCAGCCGGAGCCATCCTATATGGAGGAATTGAAATGGGATTCGTATCCGATAATAAATGAATGCCAAAATCAATTTCCCTTTTGGCAGGAACTCGTAGAAGGTCATTAGGAAAAACCTCTGGGAATTCTCTCACTACGGAGACTGACTCAATAGAAGGAGTTTCACACTCTAGGTCCTTAACCCTCACCACATGGTATAAACAACCCTTGGCTATCATCTTACAAACCTTCAAGCAAGAAATTATTTGACCCTTTCGCATAGAATTTCCCCCCTTCCACTCTAAAATGGGTTCATTAGGGAATTGAAACTTCGCTACCCTTGTTCTTCAATCTATGGAAGCAAAGCAATAATGAAGCCAATACATACCCAAGATAATTTCAAAATTAAACATTTCAAGTTCTACCAAATCAAAAAGAGTAACTCTATTGGGAAGCATCACACGACATTTCCTATAGAATCTTTTTGCAACTACAGAGTCACCCATTGGGGTACAACCCGAAAAGGGCTCAATCAAAACATCGGTAAGTACATCAAACTTCTTAGATACCAAAGGTGTAACAAAAGAAAGAGTAGCAACTGGGTCAAGCAATGCATAAACATTAACAGAGAAAACTTGTAACATTTCCGTCACAACGTCGGGAGAGCTTTCTTGTTCACCCCTAGCCTTGAGTGCATAGAAATGGTTCCTTTTTGGAGCTCCAGAATTAGGACTGGTTGGTTGAGCTTGGCTATTTCCCTTACCTTGGCTTCTTACATTAAGACAATCTTTCACCATATGGCCACTTTTGCCACAACCATAGCAACTGTAGTCCTTACAAGACATTCACCCCCATGTTTCTTACCACACCTACCACAAGTTGGTCTTTCTCTTGGTGGATAAACATTTCTACCCTTTTGAGGTTTAGGATTAGAACCTCCATCATTGAGATTCTTGGAGAAATTTGAAGGAACTTGGTTTGAAAGCCTCTTCTTAAACTTAGACTTGTCTTGAACATCGAGCCTACTCTTAGAAGAACCACTCTCAAATGACCTTCTTAGCTTCCCTATTCATCTTCCTTAGACAACTTTCCTCAACCTGTTGAGCATGAACCATCAACCTGGAAAGATCCATATTGTCATGAAACATGGCTGCTCGACATTCTTCTTCAAGCTCTTTGGACACGCCCGTTACATAACGGCTCATTTCATCCCTAGCATTGGAAACCAAAGAAGAAGCATATTTGGACAGCTTAATGAACTTCAAGGAGTATTCCTGAACAGTCATACCTCCTTGACGAAGGTTGATGAACTCCTCTACCTTAGCTTCTCTTTGCTCCCTTTGGAAGAATCTGTCAAGAAAGGGCTTTTTGAATATCACCTAAGTCACGGGACCATCTTCTAAAGCCCTACAATCCTTTCACATATTGTACCATGTTTGAGCCACGTCCTTGAGTTGATAAGCAGCAAGTTCAGCCTTCTCAGTAGTAATCACCCCCATAGCAAACAAAATCTTGTAGACCTCATCAAGGAAATCTTGGGGGTCTTCTTCAACTTTTATCCAAAGTACATAGGAGGATTCATCCTTTTAAAATCTCTCAAACGGCTAGCCATAGAACTAGCATGTTGGTTCTCTCGAGGTGCAACCTCTATGTTAGCTTGAGTCGTGATGGCTTGATCTTGGGTGGTGATGGCTTCGGCCATTTGGAACAGGGATTCCCTCACCTCACCATCTGTCATAGCCGGAGGATTCATCGGAACTTGAACATTTTCAGCAGCTTGCACTTCAGGAGAATTTTAGTTACCTTGAGGAATAGCTCCCGCATTCGCAATCTCCTATCCTACTCTTCTAGCGGTTGTCCTTCTTGTGTTCATCTCCTATATACACATGAAAGGGATTATATGCTAAAAGATACATAGTGTCAAAACTCTAAAGGCGCGACATAGGAGTATCAAATATAGAGAAGTTTCCTAATCATCACATAGACTCTTGTGCACAATTGTGGCGCGCTTCACAACCATGAACAAGACACTAGGTAATGTGGTTTAGTGAGACATTGATCCTAAGGATATTTAGCCTCATGCTCTGATACCAAGTTTGTCACAACTAGAGAGCACACCCCCGATGCAGACTGGCATCGTCGTCCTCTCAGAGGACTAGGACAAGCCCTTATCATTCGTCATAACATGTGATAAGTAAAATTGCAGAAAAATTAAAACTTTTACATGCTATTGAATTATACTTAGACTTCATACTTAGAATTACTAATAGCATACGATATTCTAAAACTTGTCTCACATATATTTAACCATCTAAAGAGTGCAAATCTGGACTTAGCCAATAGATAGTCAATATGCCATATAGGCCATAATACAAAAAAAATCAAATGAACATAAATGGAAATCGAATAATCTTAAATTCAACTAATGTCTTCATAAGCTACAATAATGAAAGATAGCATCCCAGAACATGAGGACCTACCAAGCCTTGGAGAAAGAGTGCCAAACTTCTTCAAATCGATCTCCTTAAATTTCAATGGATGGAACCTACAGTTGTAGTAATATAAAGTAATGGCGTTAGTACGCCACATGTACTAATTATGGGTATATGCATATAAAAAATAAGGACATGCATGAAAAGAATCATTTATCATCTCTTTAGAAAACATGCAAAGTCATATGATAGTCTTTATTGCACATACCATATAACATATACAATTTAAGGATTCCATCACTTAAAGCATAATCATAATCAAAGAAATATTCAAATAGAGTCATGTTAACATTTCATATTAAATAGATCATATAAACATAATATACAAAACATTTACCAATGATCCCATCACCAACCTACAAGTGCAATGGTCATGTGAAGCCCCATAACCCCACACAACCAAGTAGATAAGATAAGAGACCATAAGTATAGCCTTGCCTCATGTAACTCGTAACATAAGTAGTCATCACTTCGTATAGCAATATAACTCAATAACATATTGATCTTAATGACCAACATTCATATAGGAGTAACATTATATATCATCCACATATATTTTTCATGTTATCATATTACATAAGAACAATCTCGTAGGACTTCCCTTAGAGCCAACTTGTGCAATGTCTAGGTAGAGTCCCATACCCCTACCTATACAAAGTAGACTCCTCAAGTGACTCTAGTCAACGTTCATTTACTTGTCTTTCATTTTACATGAGGGAACATTCGCTTTAACCGACATAGACCATGTGAGCTAAACATGGAATCCAGTGTCATAAAACCCCACACCGAAAGAAGGTGGTCTACCGGCCAAAGTAGAACCTAACATGACATAGCTTTCTAGGTGGATCCACTAGCTAGTATCCTATGGTGGCAAAATATTTCAAGAACTAGGAGATGTATTAGAGACCCATAGTTCCACATTACATGGCAGCCTCAATCTCATGAGAGTCACTGTGAACCTACCTTGCAAATACGGAAGGGACACCTCTCATATCTAATTAGTCGGTGCTTAGCTTAAGTCCCTTTTTTGAATAACCTTTAAGTTGTCGTTTATCATAAACTTATCATAGATCATAGGAGATTAAATCCCTGTATAAACATGATTATGAGCTCTTTTAGATTAGATGAGAATATCTTTTCATCGTAACCTTTCGTTTGTGATATTAACATAGCATAATCATCTTATGTAAAGCTTACAAGAGAACAACATGACTTGCATTTTCGTATTCTTATCATGATATCACAAATAACATGTTCATAGCCCAAGATATACATATAGCAACATCATGCATACTTTCATAACATAGCATGATGACTTATAGGCTAACATAAACATTGTAGGGTAATCACAACTTTAGAAGACTTACCTCTTGCTTCCAAGAACCTATTTCAAGACATTACGTTCAACTTATAACATTCATAACCATACTTAATGAAATACTCAATATCATAATCAATAACAACTCATAAAAGCATATACAAGATCAATGCATAATGTAGGATAAGGGAAAGGGTCATTTAAGAATTCATTCTAGTCTTAATTTCCAATCCCTACATTTTTCGTGTCATCAAGAAGTGGGTATAACCCATTTGAAACCATAAAATTGATAATACACATGCTTCACACGAAATTCTATCATTACAAGTCAAAGACTCAACAATACATGCATAATTCACCATAGAAAACAATTGTTTTTCATAAAAAATCATAAATCTGGAATTATGAAGAAAACCCATTTTGTAGAGTAAAAACCCAAAAATTGAGTGTCTTGAAAACTTATCTTTGAATGGACCTCTTGGGGAAAGGAATCCCAAGAGTGAAAAATTCGTCTTCTTCCTTAAGCTCTTCTTGTTCTTCAATAGAGTTTAGGAAAGAGAGTGTTTCTTGAGAGATGAGAGAAAACTTGTTTGATTTGATTTGGGACGTGTAAAAGTGGTCTAAAACTGACCTATTATCAATATATAGTCGTCCTATGAATTACCCAAAAGAACCTCCACTTAAATGGGTCTTTTTAATAAGTTAAATTACCAAATATACGACTTTAACCATTCTGAGAAGTAGCTGAGCGTCGCGGGGCTAAATCCCGTCATTTTTATTTAATTTTGAGTTGAGGCAGTGAGGTGCGTGTAAGCCTCGTGTCGCAAGGCTTCCTCGCAAATCTTGAGGCAGAAAACCTCGTGTCCAGCTCGCGTCGCGCACCACACCTCCAAATCTTGCGTGCTCGCAGGCTGCCAGGCATCCTTGCCACGCATGTTTGGGTCCTCCCCAAGGACCCTTTAGGTGGTCCTTGGGGTGTCGTTACCATACGTTTGGACCCTTTTTACTACATACTACCTATCTAAGGTCTCATTACAAGTTTTGGACTTTGTTTGACTCCTCTAAACCATCACCAAACATAGGGACGTCAACTAGTTCGAATTAGCTAGTTTCTGGTCGTCAAGGTCTTTCTTCATCGGTTTTGCTCTAACCTTTTCCAATTTAGTTTATCACATTAATATAGGTCTGTAAACATCATTTTAGGCATTATTAAATATATTAAGCTCTAGTCTAAGTCATGGCATTTACGGAGTGTTACATCTCATCATGCGGGATACATGCTAGTGTTGGAGAAGTACTATGAAGTTTAGATAGTGGAATGGGATTCTATCTAGACATTGCACGATTAATCTTTGAAGATGTTAGTGTTTAGGTTCCCTAGGTCTTCTCCAGGACCATTATGTGAAAGTCCTTAATTGTTGAATGTCTCTTAAATGGACTAATGAAGATATTGAGTTAAGTTCAAAGCATGTTAATGAAACAGTACTGATCTTGAGTAGGTTTAAGTATTTCCTTGTTAAGGTGTGAAGAGGGTATATGAATGGTCTCTTCATGTCTTACTTAGGGGAGTATTAAGAGTAACTCTAGGTAGGAAAGTTAATTTATGAAATTGGCATAATCTAAACTTAGGTAGTCTTAAGGATTATTTAGGTAAGCTTGAAGAGGGTGTATGGGCAGTCTCTTCTTAAAGTACTTAAGTAAGTCTTAGGATAACCTTTGGTAGGAGAATGTCACATTATATTCTATTGTTGTGGGGGTACTTGTTATGTAACTTATATGTGTTCATCGGTGTTAATGTGTTTTCTTCTATCTTATGTTATGAAGTTTTAATCAAAAAGAACATGTTTCATGTAAATGTATGTTTATCATGATTTTAATGAATTATGTCATACTTAATACATGCAATGTACGAATTCCATACTTTTATCTATATCTAAAGGTCTAACTGGCATTTGAGAGGCATCTTGAAGGAAATCTTGGAATCTAGTACTCGTTCAAGCAAAGTTGGGGTATGTCCTCACTTGTTTTGAGAACATAACTATCTTTATATTTCGTTGATTAAAAGCATTGTAATAGACTTATATTTTCTATATCGTACTTTGTGGGTCGTGTCCCAGGATTATTCATGTGTCAGAGTTTGCAACTTTGAGACTTAGCCTTTCTTTAATGGTTTTTCTATAAAAGATATCTAAAGTATTATTTCGTGTGAAAAGTATTAATTATGCACTAATTTTCATACATGTTATGCAATGAATAATGTCAAAGGGCTTTTATAATACCTATGAGAGGTCAAGTATGCAGTGTTCCGACCCAAAGGGCGCCCTACCTTCTATGGAGTACTTGCGGGTCGAGACATTAATATAGGCATTATAGGATTAATGATTTTGTAAAGTTTAGGGTTTAGGGTTTCTTAGGACTTTAGGTTTAGGAATTAGGATTTTTGGTTAGGGTTTAGCGTTTTTGGTTAGGGTTTATGATTTATTATGGTTTATAGGATATAGGGTTACTTGAGCTTGTTTTTTTTTATGTTTCTTAGTATTTTTACTTTTTTAATAAGAACAACCCTTGTGGTGGGTCAGGGGCTGAGCAACACCCCCAGGCCTTATCATTTATTAAAATTAAAAGTACATAGAGGGGGGCATAAACCTTACCTCTGATCCTAAGGTGGGTTATGAGTTGATCAACCTATTAATGTTATCCAACTCAACCCTTTACTCATGTTGTATTATAAAAGAAACTAACCACCTATGGAGGAATCCTCCTTTAGTGACTAGAATGTAGTACGTGATCTATTTTCTTAATCTTTATTGTAAACTCGTGGTAGAGGAGATTCAAGGCTAATCTACAATCATGTTTAAAAGGTTTAATTATATTATTTTAAGGTTTTTTTTTGATAGTTTCGTATTCTAAGTATGATATTATGTTTATTGGAGGTGGTTTGTATTTATGATTTTTAGGGTTTCTTTTTAACTTTCATATATAGACTTTTCATTTAGAATGGTGAGAGTTACTAGCTGTTAAATATGATTATGTCTAGGTAATATATGTATTC